>JAXCGZ010000381.1:5000-17500 GCA_037179515.1 Halocaridina rubra
CAACCACATCAGCCTAGATGACACTTCTTTCCATTCCACTACCTGATTTACCATCCATTCACTCAGCAATAATGCCACACCTTCTCTCGCTCTCCCCCTTTCAACCCCAGACACCCTACCCGTCACATCACCAAATGCCACTTCTCCTTTTCCTTTCATCTTCGTCTCACACAATGTCAATACATCCATCCTCCTCTTACCAAACATATATCCAATCTCACATCTTTTGCTCTCTATCGTACTACAACCACGCACATTTAGACACCCCAAAACTAGAGTTTGGGGAGAAGTTATTCTCCCCTCTACTCCCCTTCTTCTTTGATGTCTCGCAGGAGGTTGATACAAGGGGGGGATTCCTAGTCCCCCCGCCCCTCCGCTTTTAGTCGCCTTTTACGACACGCAGGGAATACGGTGAGGCTATTCTTTGATATTGTGCCCGCCCCACATATATATATATATATATATATATATATATATATATATATATATATATATATATATATATATATATATATATATATATATATATATATATATTTATATATGTATAGGAAGATGATAGAGAGGCAGTTGTGGCTGTGGAAATTGAATGGAAAATGCCACTGTTGGCTAATGAGAACGATAGAGATATAGCAAAAGAGAAGGTACATTTGGCAATGAAAGAAGATTGAGCACCTGGAATGGATGGTTGTCATGTGGAATACTTGTCAAGAGGTAGGGAGGCATTAGTATAATGGATGGTTAGGGTGTTGAAAGTATGTTTTAGGAAAGATAAGGTCCCTGTTGATTTAAGGATTGCATGTGTAGTTCTGCTTTATAAAGGGAAAGGGGATAAATGAGAGTGTAGTAATTTTAGACTAATTAGTTTAAGTGCAATTGGTAAGGTTTATGGAAGAGTGTTAATCGAGAGAATTAGGAAAGGTACTGAGAGATTGATTTGGGGAGAACAGTGTGGGTTCAAGAGAGGAAGAGGATGTGTGGATTAAGTGTGTGTGGTAAGACAGGTGTGTGAGAAGTTCTTGGAGAAAGGTAGGGAAACTTTTTGGAGTTTTATGGAGTTAGAAAAAGCATATGGCAGGGTTGATTGAGAGGAATTGTGGCGTGTGCTGTGTAAATGGATGGAGTGGCAAAGAAAGTAAATGAAAGAGCATTAGACAGAGGCTTGAAATTAGTGGGTGAGTATAGAAGGTTGATGAAATTGCATCAATTGCTATTCGTGGATGACACAACGCTGGTGGCTGACATTGAGAATAAACTGAATCATTTGGTGCTTGAGTTTGTTATGGTGTGTGAATGAAGGAAGGGTAAATATTTGTGAAAGTAAAGTCATGAGAAGCACGAGGAGTGTTGATGTTGACAGATTAAATGTAGAAGTGAATGGGGATTTGCTTGAAGAAGTTGAGAGCTTTAAGTATCTGGGTTGCACATAACAAGGAATGGATGAGTGAAAGTGGAGGTAAGTCATAGAGGGAAGGAAGCAAGTAAATGTCTAGGTGGGTTGAAATGTGTAATAAGGAATAGGTATTTAGGAATGAGGGAGGTGATAGGGAGTATGTTTGTGGAGAGAAAGATAAATGTACTTGCACTGAGAGAAACTAAGATAAAAGGGAATAGTGAGGTGACATTTGGGAGAGTGGTAGATAGGGTGTCAGGAGTTGAGAGGGGGAGAGGAAGAGAGGGAGTGGCTCTGTTATTAAGTGAAGAGATGAATAAGTGTGTGGTAGAATGGAAGGAAATATCTTCTCGAATAATAGTGGCTAAAATGAGGTTGGGATGCGAGGCTTGGGTGTTTGTGAGTGCATATGGCCCTGGCAATGAAAGAAGTGAGGTGGTAAGAGAAGAATTTTAGATGAAATTGAAAGAGGATTTGGAAGACTTGGGAATGAATGTGAATGTGGTGTTAATGGGAGATTTAAATGCTAGAGTAGGGAATGAGCCAGTGGATGGTGTAAATGGGAAGTATGGAGTACCTGGTAGGAATGAGAATGGAGAGAAAATGATATTAATGTGTATTGAGAGAGAGAGAGATGTTGATTTCTAATACTGTATTTAAAAAAAAGGATGTGCACAAGTATGCATGGGTCTGAGTGAATAATGGAAGAGTAGTTGACAGAGCATTAATGGATTATATTGTGGTGAACAGGAGGGTGATTGGAAGAGTATTGGATGTGAATGTACTGAGAGGAGCTAGTGGTAGAATATCTGACCTTTATTTAGTGGAAAGTAGAGTGAGAGTGGGAGAAAAGTGGGGCGAGAGGAGAAGCAAGAGAAGAAGAGAGGTGCTAAAAGTGAATGAATTGTATAAGAAAAAGAAAGACTGTGAGCATAAGGCTAGTGTGAGAAATGTGTGGAATGTAGTGAAAAAGAAAGTGGAGGCGGAAGTGGAAGAAGAATGGGACTGCTTCAAGGAGGAGGTCATGAAGTGTGTGAGGCAGTGTGTGGAAGGAGACTAACTGGTGGAAGTAAAAGGAAAGGTAGTAAATGGTGGATTGAGCAGGTGAGTGCGGTAGTGGCTGAAAAGAAGCGGGCTTACGTGGTATGGTTGCAGGTAGGTAATGTTGAGACGTATGATAGGTATTGTGCAAAGAGGAAGTTAGCAAAGCACGTGGTGAGGGAGGCAAAGAGAGAAGCAGATGTAAAGTGGGGCAGATGCTTGTCTGAGAATTTTGAATGGAATAAAAAGATGTTTTGGAAGAAAGTGAAAAGAGTGAGGAAAGATGAATGTGGTAGGGAGGAGAGAGTGAAAGGAGCAGATGGGGAATTGCTAGTGGATGAAATAAAGGTGAGAGAGAGATAGGCTGAATATTTCAAGAACCTGCTGAATGAGGAAGATGATAGAGAGGCAGAGATTGTGGCTGTGGAAAACGAATGGAGAATGCCAATGTTAGACGATGAGAATAATAGAGAAATAACAAAGGAGGAGGTATATTTAGCATTGAGAAAAACGAAAGCAGGTAAAGTACCAGAGATAGATGGGTGTCATGCTGAATGCTTGTCAACAGGTGGAGAGGCATTAGTAGAATGGATGGTTAGGTTGTTCAATGTATGTTTCAGGAAAGGGAGGGTCCAAGTTGATTGGAGGAGTGCATGTGTAGTTCCACTTTACAAAGGGAAAGGAGATAAGTATGAGTGTAGTAGTTTTAGGGGCATTAGTTTGTTGAGTGTAGTTGGTAAGGTATATGGAAGAGGGTTAATAGAGAGAATTAGGAAAGGTACTGAGAGATTGAGTGGGGAAGAACAGTGTGGGTTCAGGAAAGGAAGAGGATGTGTGGATCAGGTGTTTGCAGTAAGACAGGTGTGTGAAAAGAATTTGGAGAAAGGTAGGGACACCTTTTGGGCCTTTATGGATTTAGAGAAAGCGTATGACAGGGTAGATAGAGAGGGGTTGTGGAGGTCGTTGTGACTGCATGGAATAAGTGGAAGTTTGTTGAATTTGGTGAAGAGTTTTTGCATGAATAGTAGAGCATGTGTGAGAGTTGGGAATGATATGAGTGATTGGTTTGAGATGGATGGTGGGTCACGTCAAGGTTGTGTAATGTCGCCATGGTTGTTTAATGTGTATATGGATGGAGTGGTAAGGGAAGCAAATGAAAGAGTATTAGACAGTGGCTTGGAACTAGTGGGTGAGGAGGGAAGGTTGTGGAAATTGAGTCAGTTGCTATTTGCGGATGATACTGTACTGGTGGCTGATATTGAAAATTAATTGAATCATTTGGTTACTGAGTTTATTAGTGTCTGTGAAAGAAGGAAGTTGTGCATGAATATTGGTAAAAGTAAAGTCATGAAATGCACAAGGAGTGTTAATGTTGGCAGATTGAATGTAGGAGTGAATGGGGAGTTGCTTGAAGAAGTTGAGAGTTTCAAGTATCTGGGGTCACATGTATCAAGGAGTGGACGAGTGGATGTAGAGGTAAATCACAGAGTGATGGAAGCTAGTAAATGTCTAGGTGGGTTGAAAAGTGTACTGAGATATAAATATTTGGAAATGAATGCAAAGAGAAAGATATATGAAGGTGTGATTGTGCCGACAGCACTGTATGGAGCAGAGACTTTGAATGCAAGAGAGGATGAAAGAAACAAGTTGTATGTAATGGAAATGAGGTGTTTGAGAGGTATGATTGGTGTATCTAGAATAGATAGAGTAAGAAATGAGGATGTCAGGCAGAGAACGGGTGTTGGAATGAGGCTGTCGGATAGGCTAGATCAGAAAATGTTGAGATGGTTTGAACACATGGAAAGGATGAGTAGTGAACGATTAGTGAAGAGAGTGTGGAGTGCAGAAGTGATTGGAGTTAGGTTAAGAGGGAGACCTAGAATGAGATGGATGGATGGCGTGAAAAGAGCACTGAATGCACGTGGAATGTCAGTGGAACAGGAAGGAGAGCGTGCAAGAGATAGGAATGAATGGAGGAAGATTGTGCATATATGATGAGGCCCAAAGGGATTGCTCGCACCTGCTAGCTCACTGAACTGTGGTGGACGGGTGTGAGGGTAGTTGCCATTTGATGAAGTGGTGGGGAGTAAACCAGCTGTGGCTGTTGGGCCTCATTGTAGAATACCCTTGCCCACCTACCTTGTGGGTGACCAAAGCAGAGTGGAAGGGGGGAGACGTGGCAACCCTCTACCCCCAAGGAGCTGAGAGGAGTGGTTGAGGTGTGTATATGGATAGTGGTGAATGAGCGTTTCTTGGCTCGGCCATCCCCCTTACAAGGGGGAATGAGGCTTATGTCTATGTATGTATTTAGGAATGAATGCAAAGATAAGGATATATGAAGGCGTAATTGTGCCGACAGCATTGTATAGACCAGAGACTTGGAAAGCAAGAGAGGATGAAAAGAACATATAAAATGTAATGGAGACGAGTTGTTTAAGAAGTATGGTTGATGTTTCTAGAATTGATAGAACAAGAAATGAGGAAATCAGGCAGAGAACGAGTGTTGACAGAAAGCTGTTGGATAGGTTAGATGACAGAGTATCGGGTTGGGTCAGACATAGAAAGGATGAATGATGAATGAATAGCGAGGAGAGTGCGGAGTACAGAAGTAGTTGGAGTTAGGCCAAGAAAAAAAGACCTAGAAAGATATGGATTGATGGCGTGAAAAGGGCATTAGACTCACGTGGAATGTGAGTGGAGTATTATAGGCATGAGTCATAGTCATAGTCAGATTTTATTGCCAAATATTTAGTAGACATACAGGAATAAATATATACATTATATTCAGAGGCACTAGCCTGCTGAGTAAGAGCTCCTTGGCAGGCAGTTTAATATACATTCCACATAAATTAAAGTATGACAGCAATAATTAACAAAAGCTCCAATATAGCAATTTCATACTTATCTTGTAATAAAGCAAAACAGTGGCCGGTCCTTAACCTGGACATAATGATACAGCAATACTGTATTACTTATTAATCAACAGCTGCTTGATTTTGCCTAGTAAATAAATGCTGTTTGAGGTTCTTTTTAAACATAGTTGTGCCAGTTATTGTTTTTAAATCTTCTGGTAATGCATTCCAACATTTTGTGCCAAAACAGTGAATAGAAAATTTGTACAAGGTTGTTCTCGGCTGTGGACATATCAAATTTATATTGTTACCTCTGATTCCATGGTTGTGTTGAATAAATCTAAATAATTTTCTGTTATCATTAACATAACTATGTATAATAATAAGACAGAAATATTGTATCAAGTAATTAAATTTAAGCAAGTTTAGCTCCTTGAATAAAGAGGAAGTTGAGTCATATTTTCCAATATATGTAATAGTTCTGATCAGTCTTCTCTGAGTTACAAATACATCCCTTACAATTGACGGCCAAGTACAACCCCAGATGGACAAACAGTATATAATATGAGGAAAACACAGGGAATAGCATATGCTTTTTAAGGCCTCATTTGTTAGGTTATGGCGAATTTTATACAAAATTCCACACGTCTTGGACAGTTTTGAGCAGACAGAGTGAATATGATATTTCCAACTTAAATTTTCATCAAAATTACTCCCAAAAATTTCTTACAAGCAACTCTTTTAACTTCATATCCATTCATATTAACTTGACCAATTTTGTGTACTACAGATCTATTTTGAAATAAGATATAGTCAGTTTTGGAAGCATTTAGCTTTAATTTATTAACAGAGACCCAGTTGTTAATTTTTTCTAGTTCACTATTTAAAACAGAATGCAGGTGGTCAAGGGTATTATCATGCAAGAGAAGGTTGGTGTCATCTGCATAAAGAATATATTTGAATTTATTACTGGCATTGGAAATATCATTTATATAAGCTAAAAATAACAATGGGCCCAGTATTGATCCCTGTGGTACTCCCCTCTCAATAGTTTGCAACAAAGATGCTTTCCCATTACAATATACGACTTGTTTTCTATTTTTCAAGTAGCTCTTAAATAACTGTAATGGTGTTCCCCTAATACCCACACAAGTTAGTTTTTCTATTAATATATCATGGTCTAATGAGTCAAATGCTTTGGACAAGTCTAGGAAAACCCCTGCAACAAAGTTTTTATTTTCCAAATTTTGATAAACATCACTTGTAAAGTTCAATATTGCTTTTTCAGTGGTCTTATTATTACGGAATCCGCATTGATTTTCGGATAAAAGGTTGAACTTTTCAAGGAATTCTTTAAGCCTGTGAACAATCGCTTTTTCAAACACTTTACTTAAAGACGGTAAGATAGATATAGGTCTATAGTTATTTTCATCATCTACAGTGCCTGACTTAAATATAGGTATTACTTTAGCACGTTTTAGCTTGTCTGGAAAACATCCTTGCTTAAAACATAGATTGATTATGTGGGTAAGTGGGGTACCAATGTAATTGGCAGTGACCTGGAGTAGTTTTGATGGAATTTCATCATATCCCGACGCTGTATTTGGTTTTAAGGTTTTTATATATTTAGTGACTTCCTCCCTTGTTACAGGATACAAGTAAAACGAAAAGTCCGGTGGATTATTAAGAAACTGTTGGTGTGAGTTTTGTTGCACATTTTGTTGTTCCTGTGTTGGTTGTGCTATAGTTAAGAAATGATTATTAAAGATATTAGCAGTGTGGTCATTATCATTTTTTAATTTGATTTCCTTTGAATGATTAATTTGTTTTCGTCCCATTAGGCTGTTTATTGTATTCCAGGTGGACTTGTTGTTTTCTTGTTCCTTCTTAAGCTTATCCTGAAAATATCTATTTTTTGCAGCTCGGAGTAGTGTTACTAATTTGTTCCTGTAAGCTTTATACCTGTTTCCAAAAGACAAAGGCCATTTTGATGCAAGCCTTCCTAATCGGTGTTTTTTCTTTGATACTATTTTTTAATCCTGCAGTTATGTGTGGGCATCTGTTGTTTTTATTTTTACAGTCGATTTTCTTAGAGGAAAGCAGTTCAGATATTTATCTCTAAATGTACAGTGAAATTTATTAAAAGCTTCATTTGCGTTATTTAGGTCAATGATATGTTGCCATTTTTCATGTGATATATCTCTAGTAAATTTAGCTATGTTATCATCAGAGTAATGTCTTTTTTCTACATATGCATCAAATTTATGTTCTTCTTTTTTAAACTGGGAGTATACTGCGAAATGATCTGTTATGTCGGTGTACACTATGTAATTACTTATGTTGTCTTCAAAATTTGTGGTCCAGATATGATCGATTAGAGATGCACTATTTTCAGCTACTCTCGTAGGTTTAGCAGTTATTGGAAAGCAGCCACGTGAATACATTAAGTTTATAAAATCAGTTACTCTTTGATCATTTATTTTAAACAAATCTAAGTTCCAATCACCGAATAAATAAATAGTTTTGTACTTTTTTCTTGCTGCAAAATCAAATACTTTCAGTAAAGCTTCAAGGAATTCAGGCATGTTTCCCTTTGGTGGTCTATATACATATGCAAAGAAGCAATTTTCCTTACCGTTATGTACCTGTACACTAACACATTCAATGAATCGTTCCATCATACTGCACTCCTTTATAACACTCGAGCTATACATACATACACCTCCACCTTTCCTGTCTCTGTTCTGAGTGAACATTTTGTACCCTGTTACATTTTTTTTTTATTTATTCAGATAACTGTACATGGGGACATGTGCACATGGGCACTCCCAGTTATATTGCAGTTGATAACATTACAATCTATGTGGTTATGTATAAATAACATACTAATAGAATTTGCAATTAATTTTAAATATCATAGCAAGTAATTAATAATAAAATATAGTGTAATAATTGAAGAGTACTTGAAGAGTAATCATTGTGACAATATTTTCAATAGCCCTTGTTGAGTGCTATCATTTAAATTACATTTCACTTTTCAACAGTACTACTGCAGACAATTTGAAGCAGATATAGAATAACAATTTTCATTTTAGAATAATAAGTAGGTACATACATATATATATACACACATACATACACACACACATATATATATATATGCATGCATTAATTAGATGAGCAATAGAAACACCACTGGGGCTTCATAGCCATACATATCAAGGAGAGAGAGAGAGAGAGAGAGAGAGAGAGAGAGAGAGAGAGAGAGAGAGAGAGAGAGAGAGAGAGAGAGAGAGAGAGAGAGAGAGAGAGAGAGTGTTTGTGGTATTCATTTCAGCAAAAGGAGTTATTCGTCCTTACTACAGATAAAGACACATCCATGCATACTCATACACATCATTGTCATCTGAGGGTAACACAGCAGAGGAAAGTGCATGTACTTAATTGCATATACGTACACATATAAACCTGAACATACATACATACATACACATAAACACAGTGCCATATAATGGAGGATAAATTTGGAAGGAAAAGAAAGAGAAAGACTGAAAGCCTTTCCCCTTCTCCACCCTTCAAATTATGTACGTGAGAGAGAATTACGTCAATTAATCCGTTATCACTATTATCACAACCATTGCTACCACCATCATGATTATTATTATCATCATTATTATTATTATTATCATTATTATTATTATTATCATTATTATTATTACTATTATTATTAACATTATTATTATTATTATTATTATTATTATTATTATTATTATTATTATTACCATCATCATTACTACAGCTTTTGTATATAGATAGAGTTATGAATCAAAAGTAGTAATTATTGATACATATAGACATGCACATACATATACATATACACATATACATACATATATACATATAAATACATATACACATACATATACATATACACATACATGTACACATGTACACACATATACATACATATGAGCTCTTGAGGGAGGGGGTTAGAATACTTCCTCCATGTTCCCCTGCGTGTCGTAAGAGTAGACTAAGTGGGGCGGAGCGAAGGGAATGAAAGAACCCTTCTCTGTACTTTCTCTTCCCAGAAAGTCAGAGCATTAATCCTTTACTCAGCCACTCACCTTATAAGGGGAAAAGTGGCTTATGTATATAAAAAGGCATATGAGAGAGAGAGAGAGAGAGAGAGATATTATTTATTATTTTATTTTATTAATTTATTGCGCCAAGGCGTCAGACATTACATGAGTTCATACAAATAATGCTTCAAATGGATACAAAACCAAGAGTTGAACATGGTTTACAGGGAGGTGTACATATTGATAAAACATTGCTGCATACTAACACACAACTCACAGTATGGCGGGAGGAGAGAGAGAGAGAGAGAGAGAGAGAGAGAGAGAGAGAGAGAGAGAGAGAGAGAGAGAGAGAGAGAGAGAGAGAGAGAGAGAGAGAGAGAGAAGGTATTCCCTCCACCCCTCTTTTTTTTTTTTTTTTTTTTTTTTTTTTTTTTTCAAAGTTATAGAAATATCAGATAATATACAAGAAAGTAGACTAAGATGGTATGGTCATGTCGTTAGAAGGGATGAACAGTATGTTGGGAGGAGGGTGATGGAAATGGATATACAGGGTAGAAGGAGAGGGAGACCAAAGCGTAGGTGGATGGATTGCATCAATGATGATCTGAGGTCTAAAGGTTTGTTGGGTGATGAGGTATGGGACAGAAATAAATGGAGAAAACTGACCAGAAACATCGACCCCACATAAATGTGGGAAAAGATGTAGACGGAGAAGAGGGTAAAAGAATTACATTTTCAACGTTGGGTATACACTAAGTACAGGATATAAGTTCTCTGGGTTGCAAAAGTGCACACAAAGTTCAAAGTAGCTCAGGCCAAGAGGTCTGAAGTCCTTAAGCTTTGTGCACTCTGCAATGTAGTGTACTAAATTGTTGCCCCCTTCACACTCACATAAATGGCATTTTGAGTGTTCTGGGTGCTTTCTACCAGTTTTCTCGCAATTCACCTCCCATATATTTCTATAACCAAGTCTTATACGGGCAGCAACTCTATCACAGTCACCTGTAAGCATTTTACCCATGCTGTATTTGTGTCTCAGCCTTCTGAAGTTTTCATAATGTTGGATCGAACAACTGCTTACATGTTGTGTGAGTGTAGAAAGTTCTTGCTCTTCCATAATCTCATTATACAACATTGTTTTAAACTGAGTCAGTGTGGTTATAGATTCAGACACTGAATTCTCAGTTCCATTTTTGCCAGCCTGTCAGCCTTTTCATTACCTACTATCCCAACATGGGAGGGTACCCATGAAAACTTAACTTGGAGTTTAAGTTTTGCGCAATCAATAAGAGCCTCTTGAATTTCAGCCATGTGAGTTTTGTAGGAGCTTTTTAATGATCTCAGTGACAGAAGCGCACTCTGCGAGTCACAGAATATGATAGCATTTCTCCTAGCACTGAGAACATGTTCAATAGCAAGTTTTAGACCAACAATTTCACATTCGGTGATTGATGACCATTTTGGCATACTCAGTGTTTTGTCAAATATTTGCTGCCCTTCAAAATTTTCATAAACTACAATGCTGCACCCAGACCCTCCTGCACTGCTTGTGTGAGACCCATCAGTGTAAATGCAGAGTGTTTCATTGTTAGTTGGGAAACTAGTTTCAATAAAGGCTTCAATTTCATCTAACCATTGATGTTTTTTAATAATTGGAGCAACATTCGGACCAGATGATAATATTGGAAAGAGAATTTCTGGCCCAATCCTCTTGCAAGGATTTATTAATCGTTCAGGACCACTCTCAGTAAAGAGTGTTACATTATGTTTTTTTGTCTCATTGGTTATAAGCTTAAATACTTTGGGGTGAATTTGTCTTTCATACTGTATGTTACTTTTTATTAGTGATTTAATGATTGTTGGCGCTGACTGCGGCCCTTGCAAATGACCAGCATTACATGGATGAGGCTGAGCTGATTTCGCTAGTTTAACTCCAAATATCACAGCTGACTGTTTGATATGTTCTATCAAAGGTGGGAGGTTTAATTCATGTTGCATATTTATAATTCTGGTGCTCATAGGGCAGCCAAGAATAATCCTCATAGCTTTGTTCTGAATTTTTTCTAGGGGTCTTAAGATAGAGGTAGTCATAGTACAGAGCTGCAGGGTGTGATAGTCGACTAATAACCTGACATATGCGAGATAGAAAGTTCGGCATATGTTAATTCCAACACCAGATACCCTATTGGCAAGAAGCTTTAACGGTCTGAGTCTCTGTTGCAGTCTTTCACACAAATCTTTGACATACTCTGTGTGAGGGAGAGATTCAATATCATTATCCAGCCTAGTCTCCGAAAAAAAACCATTACATCACATATATTATTTTCTGTTAAACATTGATCAACAAATATTTGAAGATTATTTGTAAGACTTCTAATGTTCATGCACAAAACCGAAAATGCATTAGATTTATTTAAATTTGAATACAGTTCATTTAAATATATATAAATTGAAAAAGTGTTGGTTGCGTTTCTCATATTATTCAAAAACAAATCTATTTCATTTTCAAGATCAAGTGGGTTAAATATCATCTTATCAAGCTCATTGATACATAAATAATTGGGAAGTACTTTGTCGTTGTTCGTTAGCCTTATAAGTTCATCGTCACTAATGGAGTAGTATGGGAGGTATCTATTTACAGCCATGGTGAAGAAATAAATTATACTACTTTTACATTACTGACTTACAAGCTACCATTTACTTCTTCCATATCTTACCGGGTTCTTCCGGCCATTTATTGGTTTAGGGTGGGAGCGTTTTATAGCTCCCGTGGCGGGAGACACGGCAGGAGGGGGTGCGGGTGATGACATATCACTCTCCCGCCCCCCACTCCCGCACACCCCACCCCCGCACCGCCGATCCTGGTCAACTCCTCATCCACGCCACCCACAGCACCCACAGCACCAGTGGTGATAAGGGCCAAAGGGATTTCTCGCACCTGCTAGCTCAGCGAACTGTGATGGACGAGTATGAGTTGAACTGCCATGTGTTAAAGCAGTGTGGTTAAGCAAGCTGCGGCTGTCTGGCTTCACTGTAGAATAACCTAGCCCACCTACCATGTGTGTAGCCCAAGAAGGTTGGAAGCGGGGGAAATGTGGCAACTTTTTATCTTGATTCGGCCACCCCCCTCAC
>JAXCGZ010000381.1:22500-32500 GCA_037179515.1 Halocaridina rubra
ATATGTTCAAAGCAATATACCTTTTTACATGTGTGTGTGTCTATACATATTTATTTAAATTTTTGCTATCTTATTGGACGCATTGTCCAATAATGCCACATAGAAATCCTTTCTTCTTTTCTATAACATTATTTGTGCCCAGTTGTGAATTTATTATTCTACAAAAATATATAAGAAAAAATATGTAAACAATAAGAAGTTTTCTTTATCCCGTCCATCTTTCTTCATGATTTTGGATGGTACATATGCATACATACTTTCTACAATATTTCTATGATATGGTATATGATATGAAATGAGATGAGATGACATGAGATGAAATGATGTATGATATGATATGATATATGACATGCTATGATATAATATGATATGATATGATATATGATATGATATGATATGATATGATATGATATGATATGATAGATATTCTAAGCTGAAAAAGGCAGACATAACTGCCAAGTAAGTGACTTCAATGATGACGCTAGCAGTTTAGAACAGTGTCATTGCGTGCTTTTGCCCTTCAAAATAATCTGAAATGCCATTTTTGCAACTTTAATAAAATGCCATACTTAAGTTGGCACCACAGAGACTGAGAAAGGAACAACCTGTGGGGGGGGAAGAAAGAGAGAGAGAGAGATTGTTTATGAACTTTGTGGGCATCAAGGAAGTATGTGAATACATGCATGAAGGAACACTGTGCGTATTTGTTTGCGTCAGAGTAAACAAACAAACATTTATTTCCATTTGTCCAATGGCTATTCTTTTACAAAACTAAGAGTACACTTATAAGTAGACATGTAATTGAGCTAAAAAAGTAAGAGGGTAATACATTCAGTGACCAGAAATATAGCTTTCCTAGAAAATGAAGATTACCTTAAGTTCACAGATGTGTATAAAAATTATAGTAACAATAATCATGCTGTAATAAAAATTTTAACAATAATGTTAATAATAAAGTAGTAATAATAACACTCTATACAGAATCGTTATTATCGGCATCATGGCCATATTTGTATTCCTTACAATGAAAATAAGTCGTTTTTAGCTTAGCGATCGATATCAATTTACATATAGAATGGTTAGTGTTAAGGAATATTGTATTAATTCATTAAGTCTGATTATTGTGTGAGCAGTAACTATTTGTCCAAAAGAAATTTATTCATTCTGCCTTCGAAAGTTGTAAAGGAGGGTGAATTTTTAAGATGTTCTGGAATATTGTTCCAGAGTGTTAATCCTTTAATAGTGGTCATCTTTGAACCTGCATCTGTGTTTGTTTGCTGAATAAAGAGCTCACTATTCTGTCCTTTGTTTGTTCCCCTTATATCCCTGACTGGTTTGAAATTAAATAGCCAGTTAGGATTTTGATGGTTAAAAATTTTGCATACAAAAACGTAAATAGCATAGACAACCTTGTTTTCTGCCCGCAGCCACCCAAGTTGTTTGAGAACTGGTGTGATTTGGTCATATTTTCTTATTCCTGACAGAGCAACTCGAGCAGAAAAATTAATAATCTTCTGTATTCTATTTATCTGAGTCTTACTGGTAGCTCCCCATACAGTTGTCCAATAATGAAGGTGACTTAGGGCTAGAGATTCGACAACCGTTACTGAGTTGTTGTCTCAAAATTGTCTTTTATACGTGATAAGTATATCTATATGGGAATCAAGCAACATGTAGTTTTCAAAGTAAATTCCTAGATTTGTTACTGTTTTGCTAGGTGTAATGATATTGCTGCAAAACTTAATTGTTGTGTTTTCTGGAATTTGTGCTATATGGTACCTTGAACCAGTAAACATGCATTGTGTTTAGCTTCCGTTATTTAACAGCCCAATTTCTTGAAAATAGGTTTTAATTTTTGACAGAGTGTGTTCTGTTCTTATGGATAACTCTGGGGATAATTAATATCACCACTAAGGAGTAGCTGAGCGTCATCTGCATATTGTACAACTAGACAGTCGGAAATGAAACAAGATAGATCATATACGTAAATGAAAAAGAGGATAGGACCAAGGACTGATCCCTGTGGAACACCAAATGATACATATTTTGGAAGAGAGATAATGCTGTAAAGACGGATAGAGTGTATGCGATTAGATAGATACTCTCTAAACCACGTCGAGTCAATTCTTAGGTTAGTACATTTATTAATATGAATTACATGGCTTACACTATATAAGGCTTTTGATAAGTCTAATAATACAAACAGAGAATTTATTTTCTTATCTATATTATTGTAAATTCTATTAGTAACTTGAGCAGTGCAGTCTCCATCGAAAGTTTCAGTCTGAAACCATGCTGGTTAATAGCTAATAGTCTTTTTGTCTTTAGATATGACATTAGTTAGCATGCAATAATTTTTTCTAATAGTATAGAGAAAATGGGTAGCAGGGAAATGGGGCGATAGTTTGTCGCATCTTCTCTGTCCACCTTTTATGCAGAGGTATTAGAAGTTATTTTTTTTCCAAGAATCAAGAAACCTTTTTAGTAACAATGGAGGTGTTTATAAAAGTTAAATTATAAGTTACAATCATAGGTAGAGCAACTTGGATGAATTGAAATGGTATACCATCTGGACCATGAGAGCCACAGTTTCTTAGGTTCTTTATGGTAAGACTTAGGGTAGCACAATCGACAGGATTGATTTTGAAGTAATCTGTTATGTTTACATTGAAAGAATTGTCATTTAAGTAATTACCCATGTTCATTGAATTGATGTTTTCTAGCGTTTTCTTATATGTATTTTTCCCAAAGTTAGCAAAATAGTTATTAAAGCTTTCCGCTTTGTCTTGCAACTCCATAATATTTTCGTAACTTTCTGAGGTAGTCTTTCCATTCGGTATCATGCTTCTTATCACTCTCCTTGTTGCCGCTATATCATGTCTACATTCATTAATTTTTTTTTTTTGCAAAAGTTTCTTTACCTATATCAGTGAGGGATCTGACACGTTTCTTTTCTACTTTATAGCGTTCACGGAGAGTTATATCATAGCTATTAATTTTTAGCTCTTTTTGTATTTGATTTCTGATTTGCATTGCCTCTATGATGTCATTAGTTAGCCAGGGGGCTGAGGGACGAATTATATTTCTTGTTACAATGGGTGCATAACTATCTAGGCCAGTGGTACTTAACCTTTTTCAGTATATGCACCCCTTTCAAATCAGCAGTCAGGTCTCGCACCCCTCCCTCCCCCCCCCCCGATTGCTGACATACAAAAAAATGCTAAAAATACAAAGTTGATGTGATGTGTATTAATAATGAAACCACGTTTTATTTTTTATTAAATCTTCATTGTGAAATTAGGTTTAGAACTTTAGGTTTATCTATATCTCAGAACACTGCTGAAGCAAAAAAAAACTTTTTTTTCAGGAAAAATATAACGCGTATATAAAAATATATTTTGCTTTAATTATTCATAGGCATCCTCGCACCCCTTAGGAACCGGCCTCGCACCCCCTAGGGGTGTGAACACCCCTGGTTAAGAATCACTGATCTAGCCATTCACGAAAGACTTTTGTTAGAATCTCAACCTGCAAATCGACTTATCTGTGTTTATAATTGTATTAAGTACATTTGTGTTGTTGATTAATGCTTCACAAAAGATATCAGGGGAGTAATTTTGTAGGGACCGGAATGTCTTGAAGAAAGGCTTCCTTTTGGGCTTGTTTATATTTAGCATAGCAATATTGAGCTCGTGATCTGCAATTGGGCTGGGAACTACGTCTCAGTAGGGTATACTTTCCACTTTAGTTGTTATTATCAGATCTATCAGAGTCCTAGATTAGGGGTTATACAGGTCGGTTTTGTCACTATTTGTGTTAATTTCACAGTGTTGATCCCCCTTTTCATTTTTCTATCTATTGTTGAGAGCAAGTCATCATTAAAGTATGCATACGGGTTTATGGCACGCACAGATATCTCTGAATGTTTCCAGCAGATGACTGAATGAAATGGAATGTGCCATTTGGTAGCGGTAAACACACCCTATAATGAAAGATGGAAGTTTCTGATACTGCACAGTGATCCATACATCTTCGAGCTCTTCAGTTTTTTCTAGACCTGTGGTTATTTCTGATGCACTGAAATAGCAGAGTATCTGTGACACGGAACAGTGTGTATGTACGTATGAGTGTGTAAAGGAACAGTGTGCATATATGTGTGTCAAGGAAATGTCTGTGTACATGTGTTTCAAGGATCAGTGTGCGTGTGTGCATGTGTCAAGGAATAGTGTGTTTGTCAAGGAGCATTGTGTATCACTGCATGTGTAAAGGAACAGTGTTTAACTTTATGTGTAGGTCATGAAAAAGTGTATGTGCCATAGTGTATAGTGTGTATATATGTGGTCGTGCTTGTCAAGGAATAAGGTGTGTGTGTGTGTGTGTGTGTGTGTGTGTGTGTGTGTGTGTGTGTGTGTGTGTGTGTGTGTGTGTGTGTGTGTGTGTGTGTGTGTGTGTGTGTGTGTGTGTGTGTGTGTGTGCGTGTGTGTGTGTGTGTGTGTGTGTGTGTGTGTGTGTGTGTGTGCGCACTAGTTTGTTGCTTAAGGAACAGTGTGTGTCAGTGCATATGTCAAGGAACAACTTTTTTCAGCTTAACTACGTGCTTTTAAAAGTTCGGGGGCTGCATATTTAAGCTTTGGCCTCACATAGGTTACATAAATATTTCTGAACATTTCCTTATCCATGTGCCTGAAGGCTACTCTTACATTGCTAAGAAAGCATATACTGCCCTTACTATGCCATTTGTATGTATTTATGGAGACAAACCGGCCAGTATATTTACTCCTAGATCTCTCTCATTCACTGTCTCTTAAAGTTTTACTCCTACCACCGAGTAGTCAAGCTTGGGCCTTCTTTCACTTGTACCCATTCTCATTACCTTACATTTTGAAGTACTGAAATTCATTAACCACTTTTCTGACCACTCATGCAGACTTTTAAGATTTTCCTGAAGTTCTCTACTATTGTTCTCGTTTCTTACTTTCTTCACAATCTTTTCATCATCTGTAAACATATTCATGAGTGAATTTACAGACTCTGGTAGGTCATTTATATATACAAGGAACAAAATTGGCCCTACAATTGAACCCTGTGGAACTCCACTACTAACTCTTCTCCATTCAGACACTGAGTGGCTTACTCTAACCCTCTGTTCCCTTCCTTCTAAGTAAGGTTGTATCCATTTAAAGACATTTCCACCTATTCTAGCCATTGCGTGCAGCTTCTTAATAAGTCTCCCATGTGGGGCAGTGTCAAATGCTTTCTGGAAGTCTAGGAATATGGATTCTGCCCACCCCTCTATTTCCTGTAAAATTCGGCTTACCTCATCATAAAATTCTAATAGGTTTGTTGCTGTTGATCTACCTTCTCTGAATCCATGTTGTCTCACTGACAAAAAGTTGAAGGATGCCAAGTGAAGAGAGATATGTTTCCTAAGTAGTTTCTCCATAACTTTGCAAACTATGCTCGTCAAGGAAATTGGTCTATAGTTTAGAGTCATATTCCTCCTTCCCTTTCTGAAGATAGGTATCATGTTCGCTTGTTACCAGCATCTTGGAATTTTCCCTGACTCTAGTGACTTTTTAATATGATACTTTGTGCCACTGATATTGAGTTTGCGCATTTCTTAAGTACATTAGGGGATATATCATCAGGACCTGTAGCTTTATGAACATCTAACTCCATCAGCGTTTTGCATACCTCTGTGGCTGTGTGTGTGATTACCTAATTGTGATTACCTAATTGTGTTTACGGGAAAGAGCCCAAAGCTCGTATCTTCCCGTCTCCTCATCGGTTCCATTTTATACTTAGTGATACTTATCATACCTGTCCTTAAAACTATGGATTGAGATACCATTAACTACCTCCTCGCTTAGCGAATTCCAATTATCAACTACTCTTACACTGAAAAAGAATTTCCTTACATCCTGCAAAGAAGTTTTCTTACGAAGCTTCAAACTATGACCTCTAGTTCTAGAGCCAGCCATATCAAAATATCGATCCCTATCCACTCTATCATAACCATGAAGGAATTTAAAGACTGTCACCATATCCCCCCTCACTCTTCTAGCTTCCAGTGATGGTAAGTCTAATTCCCTCAGCCTCTCATCATAACTGAGATTGCGTATTTCTGGCACCAGTTTCGTGGCATGTCTTTGAACTTTTTCAAGCTTAGCTATGTGCTTTTTCAAGTGCGGATTCCAAAAGGGGGCTGCATATTCGAGTTTTGGCCTCACATAGGTTACATAAATATTTCTGAACATTTCCTTGTCCATGTGCCTGAAGGCTACCCTTACATTTGATAAGAATGCATATGCTGCCCTTACTATGCCATTTATATGTATTTCTGGAGACAAATCTGCCAGTATGTTTACTCCTACATCTCTCTCATTTTCTGTCTCTTGAAGTTGTACTCCAGCCACCGAGTAGTCAAGCTTGGGCCTTCTTGCACTTGTACCCATTCTCATTACCTTACATTTTGAAGTATTGAATTTCATTAGCCACTTTTCTGACCACTCATGCAGATTATTTAGATCCTCCTGAGTGTGTGTGTATGTGTGTGTGTGTGTTTATGTGCATATGTGTGTGTGTGTGTGTGTGGGTGTGTTTGTGTAAAAGCACGGGTATTATATAAAAGTATACTCAATTTGCCAGTTTTATTAGAAATATGAATTATTACATTTATATTAGAATATTAAAAGATATATATGCTTCTCAAATACACACGCTTGAAAGTTATCTATAGTTGTGATGATTATCGCAGACGAATTCAATTTTAGGGAGGATAATAGGGACAGTTACTGGATAGCACACAGTAAGGCCATTCTGGAACTGGATTAAAGAGAAGATCTGCAGTACATGTTTGCAGTATAGGAGTTGTTCCTGCCGCTTCACAGAAGTAATACTCATGGATGCAGAAAGTGTTGCACACCGAGAAAAATCCACTGTTACTGCAGGTAGTATCGGAGGGTTGTATGCAGTTTGATGGTGGTGATAGTGTTGTCGTGGGACCCGTTTGGCTGCACCATTCTACGCATTTTGCGGTGGGATCACAGCGGCCTGTACCAATATTAAACACTTCTCCTGCAGGGCACGCTTTCGGTGGGTATACTGGACCCGAGTTACACTGATAATACTGACTACAATTTTTGGGATCAGGAACTTGAATAGACAGTTCTTCACAGAACGGAATGCAACTAGGCTTGCAACAGACCGATGAATCTTGAGTACAGATTCCAGATACAGGATTGTAGAAGGGTGAGCTTCCAGGACATGCTTCGGCAGCACCAGGGCCGTTGATATCACATACATAGAACAGAGAGCAGTTAACTGGATCTGCTATATACTCATCTACATTATAGCAAGTCATGTGGCAACCAGAACCAGCGCAAGTTGGTTTGCAACCATAGGGAGCCGTGCAGTTTCCCAGCACTGGATCAAATTCTTCACCTACAGAGCAAGAGAATGGATCGTCTGATGGCACCTGTCCTGGTAAACACACGTAATACTGGGTGCAGTTGTTCGGATCAGGAACTTTGTCGTTAGACGCATGGCCTGTGCAGTTGGCTAGACATTCCTGTCCAGATGCGAAAGCGATATAGAAACTCTGTAAAGGGAAAGTATTTAATTTGTAAACGTTGGTTTTCCGAGGTGTTGAACTTATTTTTCAGATTTTTTTTTTTTATTTTTAAATACAATGCCAGCAATCCCTCTTGTAAGGGGGATGGCCCAATCAAGCAAAATATACCTCGATTACTTCTCTTAGCTCCTTGGGGACAAAGTGTTGACATGATTCCCCCCCATCATCCTGCTTGAGTACTACACAGGTTAGGTCAGTAAAGCTCTTCTACTATGAGGACCGACAGCTGCAAGTGGTTTAACCCTACCACTTCATCACAAAGTCCCACTATGCTAGCAGGTGAAAGAAATCCCTTTGGCCTGCTTCATCTATACGCACTCTTTCTCCACTTACTCATATCTCGTCTTCTCTCTCTTCCCTGCTCCACTGACATACCAAATGCATCCATTGCTCTCTTCATTCCATCTATCCGTTTCATTCTAGGTCTTATTTAGGCCTTATTCCAATGACTTCTGGATTCCACATACTCTTATTAGTCATTCATCGCTCATTCTTTTCATATGTTCAAACCATGCCTGTACTCTCTGATCTAACTTTACCAATTCCTTTCATTCTACATCTGTTCTTTGTCTCACCTCTTCATTTATCACTCTAAATATTCTAGATTCGCCAATCATACTTGTCACAAAGCTCATCTCTATTACTTGTTCCC
Source organism: Halocaridina rubra (assembly GCA_037179515.1). NCBI lineage: Eukaryota > Metazoa > Arthropoda > Malacostraca > Decapoda > Atyidae > Halocaridina > Halocaridina rubra. The sequence goes on from JAXCGZ010000381.1 coordinate 30,786, forward strand.
TTCTTCCTCTCTTGTATTTAAAGTCCCTGTTTCATACAATGACATGGGCACAATCACACCTTCATATATCCTTCACTCTACTTTCTTTCCTAAACCCCTATTTCTTATCACGCTTTTTATCCCACCTAAACATTTAATCACTTCACTTCATGACTAACTTCCTCATCTACTCATCTATTCCCTGCCAGGTGTAACCCCAGATCCTTGAACCTCGATCTCCTCGGTCTTCTCCCGATTTATTTTTGCATTCAGTCTGAAAACATCAACACTCCTTATGCATCTCAGGATTTTACCAACATCCACGCACAATTTCTTTCTTTCACTATCTATCTACCTTGGCTGTTTCCCCCTTTAATTGGGGGGTAGCCGACATAAAAAAAAAGAAAACAATAAGGGGATTACTTTGCTCTATGGGTAATGACGAGAGAGCTAGCGACTGTTCAGATGGCACTGCTGGAGTGCCACAGCCCATCCTCCCGGCTATTCCATTACCTATGTCGCTTCACAACAGCCAACTCCGCTACTGCCCCTACCACTGGGTTACCTCTTTAAGATGCAGCCCCGTAGTAACAGCAGATGGCCATCAGAGCTGTGTCACAATTGTTCGCCACTCATTCCTATTCCTAGTATGCTCGCTTGCTTCCCTCACATCCATCCTTCTATCATTCAGGGCTCTCCTTACTCCATCCATCCACCCAAACCTAGGCCTCCCTCTAGCATTTCTCCCATCAACTCTAGCATTCATCACCTTTCTCAGCAGTCTTTCATCATCCATCCTTTCCACAAGGCCAAACCATCTCAGAACATTCATATCTACTCTGCCTGCAATTTCTCTCCACACACCCATTGTTGCTCTCACCACTTCATTCCTAACCCTATCCAACCGAGATACACCAATCATACTCCTCGGGCATTTCATCTCAAACACATTTAGTTTCCGTCTCTCACTTACTTTCATACCCATAACTCTGATCCATACATCACAGTTGGCACAACCACTTTCTCATACAAAACTTTCTTAACATTTATTTCCAACTCTCTATTCTTCATCACTCCTTTCAACGCACCCAACACTTTACATCCTTCATTCACTCTGTGACACACATCTTCTTCCACTCCACCATTGGCAGCTAAAACTGAGCCTAAATACTTAAACTGATCAACTTCCTGAAGTGTCTCTACATTCAACATAACATTCAATCCAGCACCATCCTCATTTCTTGTACACCTCATAAGCTTACTCTTTCCCACATTCATTTGCAACTTCCTTCTCTCACTCACCATTCCAAATATTGACACTAACTGACACGGCTCCTCCTCTGAATCTGCCACCACCACAGTATCATCTGCAAACACTAATTCAGCTCCCACTCATTACCATCCCCATCTAATCTACCAATCTCAAATCTCGACCACGCACTCGCTCATTCACCTCTCTTACAACTCCATCAATATACAAATTGAACAGCCATGGTGACATCACACATCCCTGTCTTTCACACACCCTAAGAAATTGAGTCACTAAATCCTTCATTTCATCCTCAGAATTAAGCACCAGTGCCTTGTCATCTGCTAGTAGAAACTGATTCACTTCAAACAACTTCTACTCTCGTCAGCTAATTCCAAGCCTCTGTCTAGCAATCTATTATTTACTCTCTTTACAACTCCATCCATATACACATTAAGCAACCAGGGCGAAACTAAGCTAACTTGAC
>JAXCGZ010000381.1:42500-47500 GCA_037179515.1 Halocaridina rubra
TCTCGTTTCTTTAAAAGACAAAATTGAGTTAATTACAGTAGGGTTATGACTCATTTAGAACATTAGCAAACAATTAAGTAGAGTATTAGCATGTATAAACATGTAAAATGCAATAGACTATAACATCAACAGTAATTTTCTACAAGAGACCCTACCTTCATAAATTCTATTCCTATCATTATTAGGGGCATTGATTTGTCTTAAAATTAAGCCTTAAAAACTACTCCTGAAACAAAACATGTTTGACTGTGTGTAAAGTCAAAATATTTATCGGTTTTTTTTATATGCAATTACTATTCAGAGACCATTTAACATAAAAACTCAATGAATCTAAGGATTAAATCATAATTCAAATAATAAGAATGCTAAAACAAAACACTAATATTATTTAAGCAGAAATTAACTTATTAGTCTTAGTTCACCTCATACACTTTATCAATGGCACTTACTCAACACTATATTTAAGGGAGACTCTGAGTTTGCGCTTAAAATTTTCTTAAAGCTAGCAAAACAAAAAAAATAAACATAAAAATAAAAATATTTTGTCTCCCCCCTTTTTTTTCTTTTTAAAATACCCTTCTTTCTCTTTTCACTAAAGTTCGGACATGTATAGGGATCATTTTCTTTCTCATTTACGTGGCTTTTAAAGGTATTATTTAAAATATTTTAAAATATTTCTGCGTTTCTTTTCCTCTCTTTTTACTACCGTTATGACTCGTACGGGGATCTCCTTGTTTCTGGGATTTCATCAAGATTACCTGGGTTTTTAAAGTAGTTTTAAAATTTTTATTCTTTTAGGACTGTCCTCTCCCTGTCTTAGGACGACTTTTAAATTTCTCTGTCTCGGACGACTTTCGTTTTCTGTCTAGGACGACTTTCGTTTTCTCTGTCTCGGACGACTTTCGTTTTCTGTCCCTTGCTCATGAATTCTTGCTAGGTGCGATTCCCCGGTCTCTCACGGGGACTCTTACGCTTTCCGATCCCCCGCCCGTCCTCGCTGCAGGCCCAGGTTTGTTGCCATAACCCTGTTTCTTGGTTAGGCAGAGCAAAAAGGACCAGAAAGGGGCCCCACCTCTCGCGAATCCTTCCAGCCCGGCTTTCTCGTCCTGCCCTCGACCGATCTTGACTAAGACCTCCCACGCAGGAGACCTGCAGCGTCACAGCGTTACTAGTTCTGTACGGTCCTCTCACACGTACCTTCGAAGTAGAATGCGGGATGAAAGTTTGAACCTATGTCACTACTACAGTACAAGGAAGGTTCCCTATGACTTCAGGGTACCAACATTGGCCTTACATTGGTAATCGAGGCTATACTTTGCCTCCCCTGCAACTGCAAGTGATTGCAATCTCTATTCAATGGGCATTAGGGACTTGTCTGACGGACAAAATCTAAAGACTTTTAGAACTTGCAGGTCGGGGCTGCCTAGGAATAGGGTGGTGATGGAAGGTATGTGTCTACACAACTAGATTATTATTCCAAGATACTTAGGACTTAGCAACTGCTACATAGCATTACTCTACTATAAATGTCAAAAAGAATAATCATTAAATGCTGAGAAAAACCACTAAAGAAACATTCTTATTAGCGGTGGCTACAGTAACATCAAGTATGAATTCAGTTAAAAGATACAAATCATCAAGTTACTGCTGATTTTATTTCAAAAGTAATAATTAGCAACAGGCCATTGAGAGATAGCAACAATATCAGTCAACATAATAACATTACTAATAATCATGATCTAAAAATAAGAATAATAAACAATAAAAATAAATATACTAAATCAAAAATATCAATATATATACAATGGAGACTGGCATTCAGAAGTAAGAACAGAGTTCTATACTTATTTTTTCATAGTGATGCTTATTCTAACACAGTCTCCTTTAATATTCAAATTCCTGCTGTCGTAATCAATGTATATATATATCGCATAAGTGGCAACTTGCTGGCTCCACAATTTGTCAATGGGAGTTCTATCTATTCTCTAAACAGTTGCGACATGTGGCAAAAATATTTTAGGCAAATGGCGGTACTACCGATATCTTATCAGTATTTATGCAATAACAGCATGCAATAATCTATCAACTGAAATAAGATGTAAGCATAATTATCGCCTAGCTTCGCTGGAATAAAAACAAAAAGGAAAAATCAAAGACGGCAACGTTCTGTTAGCAGCAGGAGAGGCCTCTGTCTTTTACTTCTACTGAAAATAAAAAAGTGTCGCAGAGTATCCCTAATAATAATAAATAAACAAATGAACGTGAACAACGTTAGCAATGACTATCGATAGAGTCTTATGTTTATTGCCAGCGGCTATTCTCATTTCCTCATTAACAAAACAAAAGCAAAAGAACTTAGTGTACAACTGCAGAACTATCGAAGCATAAATCCATTCCTCTCTGTTTAATCTTGATAAGGACTTTACTGTAACGGCATACACAACCTTGTCTATAATGACAATCTCTCTCTTTTCATGCTATAAATCAGAGGGTTAAGTCGAAGCGCACCCACTCTGATTAAAATCATATGTGACACTATCCCTACTACTATCAACAAAAGTACAAATATCCTTTTCGTAACAACTTCTTAAAAAGGACTTAAGTGTCATTAATTTTAACTTTAAAACTCAGCAAATAATCTCTAATAATCTCAATTATCTTTAATTAGCCCGATTGTAATCTAAAATTCATGAAAATGCTAGGGATTAATCATGGTTATCTCTGGATAATCTTTTCAGAATCCTTTAAGTAAGATTTTAAAGATTTCTTCAATACAAAAAGAACTATAACAAAAACGGGTATCTAAGAATATAAAAAGTCTATCTCTGTGTATGCAATAATAAAAACAAAAGTATATCTCATTATCAACAGTAAAGAATGCATTTTGCTTAAACTTCAAAATCTCGTACGGAGTTGTACATAAACAATTCAAACATAAAATATATATCTTCTTTTACTATCTCGAATTTGACTTATATCTGCTCTCTCAAATACGGGATACAGCTGTGTAACATTCTCATTGTCATTTCGTGTCAGCTCTCACTCTTTCTTTATGACCAAGCCGAAATAATTTTGATGAAACATTATCATGGCTAAAACTCGCAAAGTTTTACTTTATCAATCTAACATATCTCTTCAGACAATTAATGTATATACTGCAGCTAGCAAAGAAAATAAAGAATCATTCATAGATTCACGTCCTTTATCACGTAACATCTATCTTGGAATCTCTCGGAAATCGAATAATAATCTCAACGGCGGAGTAGGGGACAAAAAAATAAAACAAACTCGGCATTTCAACCATATCTGGGCAGGTGGAGAATTACCTTCTCATCCATATCTCTCACTAGATATTGCAACAGCGCATCACCTCCCATAAATACACTCTGATATGGCATGCAGAAGGACCTGGCGGAGCAGGGGAACGATCCTCGCAGACTCCCCAATCATGCTTCCTAACGGTGCTTTCCGCGATTTCACCCCCTAGAGCAACCCTCCCATTATACCCCCAGTCATTCATACTCACTCGCATATCACTTTCAAGTCAATCATCTCCTTTCTGTAAAATTCCCTTTTATTTACAACGCGTTGGTTTCCCTTTCCCTTATCTCTCTGAAGGAGATTAAAGGTGAAATCTCGGCTGAGCCGTGCGGTTACAGACCTCCTCACCAGTCCTACCTAAGTCCCATTCTAACGAACAAACAAACACTCTACTCCCTTGAAGCTACGTTTGGGTGACACTGAAAAACCTTCCCTATTCTAGGACAGCACAAACTACTCTAATTTACTCTTACTTTCGCCTGCATAGCGTGAAATCAAAAAACTCATCTCTAACTAATATCACGAAATTTCTTATTCTTCAAAAAAAACATGCCACACACGTATCGTAATGTTAATCCCTTCATCCCAACACAAAAAGAACGATCTGTCGTTTATGTCCTTCCCTCGCTAAAACATTACTCCCGCGGATAAAAACAAACAAAAAAAGAAAAAAAGCTTAAAAACAGGCGCAATCGTAACACTCGATTTCTTACGCTTTAAGAAATGAATATAACAATGATTTTACACGTACTTTAAAATATCAAAGCTCAGTACAATTACTACAGATTCACAATAACGAGGTTGGGAGATCGAATGGTCACTTCCGCATTCTTTTCTCGAAAACCACACGTGGTCTATGAAACTCCTAAAAGCAGATGCACGTATATTTCTCACTATAATTCTTACGCTTTAGAAATTAATAGACTGTAATAGTGATTTCACGTGCATTAAATTTGTCAATTAAAAAGTCGATACATTCGCGCTCTTAAACTTCAATCTAAGCATTAATACAAATAAATGGAACGCACTTCCAACGAAATTTCTTTACATTACTCAAATTATAACAAAAAACGGAGTTTATTACTGCTTATAGCTATTAGTACAAATTATCCATGTTAGTAATGGGTACAGAAATTCTACTTTTATCAACTTATTAAGCGCCACACCCCTTATAAGCGGGTTGGCTGAGTCAAAGCATTACTACAAGACAAAATGGCGGCGTCCACCGACCTCAATTTCTTTTACTAATTGTCCCATTACTCACTGGATACAGATCACAAGTACTTAGCTTATTTTAAGGAGGTTGTCCTGGAGAGCTTCATGGCAGAAGGCAAGGAAGGAGAGGGTTCTCCTTCTTCTCTTCGCGTAAAATCGTCGAATCGCCGTCCTCTTGGTCGGATCCGGCAACTTATACCTCTTGTAATGGGCATTTTCACTCAATGCTCCTGTCACACTTCGGCTTACTAAGAAATATCTCAGAAATAGTTCCTTCAAAGTTTTATAACATTCTCTATTTGACCACTCGTCACTTCTCATCCGCAGACCCAAGTATTTCAGGAAGTCGGTCGCGGGAATTATGGACAGACATTCGCGGTCTTTTATATTTGCGCCGTCGAGGTATAAAAATGAATTCTTGACCCGAGGCGTCTTTACAACCAGGGCACAGGGTGGGGGCTTGG
>JAXCGZ010000381.1:55000-62500 GCA_037179515.1 Halocaridina rubra
ATCTTGTCGTAATGGAAAACCATTGTCAGCTTCAGTAAACTCAAGCATTCGAGAACACTGTTCTAATGTATGTAAGTGTAATTTTAGTATAAATAATTTCAAAATTATATACAGAGGAAAAAGCGAAAATGAAATCAGGATAGCAGAGTCATTATTTATTTCAAAATCTAATCCTAAATTAAACGAAGATGGCTCTTGCTTCCCTCTCAGAAGTTTGTAAAACAAATTTTATTAGTGTGAAAGTTTTTTTTTTTAATTCTACATACATTTAGATATATGTAAATTCCATCAATTTGTTTGTGTGAATGTGCTGTATATATAAATTTTACTTTTTTACAACTATAATTGTGTTGATTAGAGTAACTGTTCATGTATACATTCTTTTTCACTCTTTCATAGGTACATGATTATTAACACAGTAAATGTTTGAAACCTTGTTTTGTGATGGATTATAAGGAGACTAAATAAATTAAATATGTTCTACGATGTTTGCTTGGACCGTTCTTGCCATTCAGTTTAGAATAAGGCTAAGAATTCCTAGAGACAAACGGATATCAGATATTATTATTATTATTATTATTATTATTATTATTATTATTATTATTATTATTATTATTATTATTATTATTATTATTATTATTATTTTGATTTCCAAATATTACAAACTCTATGAATATTCTGATAGTCAGTGAGATTAATGGAAATACTTTCAGCAAATTTGAAATGTCTTTATTTATTATTTACATCAGTTTTCTCTCTCTCCATTTTTCACTTATGTAGAAAATAATCAGTTTTATAATTATTACAAAAGAAAGAAGCCAGAAGACATTTTCTTAAGTTTTTTATAGCTTGAATTAATGTTTTAATTGGAGAGAAATTTAGACAGTGCTTTGTTTTTGATACCTATGTCTTGTACAGGAGGCATCTTCCATATTGTTTAAAAAACACTTGCTGTCCACTTCTATATTCACATTTTGTGCTCAAGCGAGCACTAAGAATACTCCCAGTTTTTTTTCTATAAACACCGAGAATAAACAAGAGAACGTGATGTACGTATACTTGCTCAGTTATATTCATTCACTGACACACTTGATCAACGAATCTTATAGAATATTGTTTAATCGCGCATTTAGTGTTTGCTCTGGCCAAAGAGAAAAAGAAAATCAAATTTTCAAGTTTGCCTGGGTGGCTCGTAGGGGCAACTACTTTCCTGAATGCAGTAAGGATAATTCGGGTTTGGATTGAATACAAGACCTTCTGGACAGGTGTGAGCAATGGCTGTGACGCCAGCTGCTTCACAAAAATAATATTGAGGTGCGCAAAATGTGTTACATTTAGCGAAAAAACCTGGCTCTTCACATATTCGGCCAGTATCCATACAGCCCTCAGGGAAAGGAGGGGTTGTAGTTGTCGTCATTGTCGTTGTCGTCGTCATTGTTGTTGTCGTTGTTGTTGTGGTCGTTGGGATTGTTGTTGTCGTAGTTTTTGGGTTGGTGATAGATGTGGTTACTGTTGAGGGAGTCCTCGCAACGGTAGGTGTTGCTGTTGTTGACAAGGAAGGCGTTGGTTTCGGAGGGCCTGTGGTAACTCCCGAGCTGCACCAAGCCTTACATTCTGCACTTGGATCACAATGACCTGTTCCAATGTTAAACACTTCTCCATTAGGGCATGATACTGGAGGGTAAATTGGGTCAGTATTACACTGATAGAATTTGGTGCAGTCTGTTGGATCAGGAACCTGTACAGAGGTTACTTCGCACTGTGGATCACAGCCTGGTGTGCAACAGACGGATGCATCATCTACACATCTTTGGGCAGCTGGATCATAGTAAGGGTGGCTCCCAGGGCATTTAGAAGGTTCGGTAGGGCCACCGATATCACATATATAGAATATAGTACAATCAAGTGGGTCAGCTATATAATCATCAACAAAAAGACAGGTCATGTGGCAAGCAGATGGACCTTTGCATATTGGCTTGCAACCGTACTCTGGCACGCATCCAATATTTCCCTGAAATTCCAATCCTGCTTCACAGGAAAAGGGCGCGTCAGAGGGTATTTGTCCGGGCATGCATAGGTAAAACTGTGTACAATTTCTGGGATCTGGCACTTCATCGCCACTAATGTGTCCTGTGCAGTCCGGTTCACATTCATCTCCCTTTGTCCATCCAAGGTGCAAGCTCTAATAAAAGGAATAAAAGAAAATTTGAAAATATATACCACAGTTTTTATATGGATACGTATGGTCATTGGAAAAACGAATCAATCTCATAAACTTCATTTACTTTCATGGAAATCCTTATGTATATATATATATATATATATATATATATATATATATATATATATATATATATATATATATATATATATATATATATATATATATATATATATATGAATTAAATTTTTTCAATGACGTGAATTATAGTTATTAGAATTCTTATTCACATATATTATATATAACTTTAGATTTATTTATACTTATGATTCCATTAAACAAAAGTAGGTAAATTTTCATGAAGCTTCACGTGAAGCACAAAATATGTGTAATTGTGCATATGTATGTGTGTCTGAATGTCTGTGATTTCGCGCATCTCCACGCGTGTGTCTATTACAGCACATTTCATAATTTTTACATTATGTAAAGAAATACTTTTTGTTTTATTACATATCATCTATAGTATTACTGTTTACTGTCATCGCTCTATAAAATGTCAAACATCCCCCCCACTCCCACCAATCACGCCCGGATATCCCAGATTACAACAATATATTTACATAGCGATGAAACGTGTGATAATATTATGTGTACTTCCATATGTGAATACTACATTCTCTCTCTCTCTCTCTCTCTCTCTCTCTCTCTCTCTCTCTCTCTCTCTCTCTCTCTCTCTCTCTCTCTCTCTCTCTCTCTCTCCTTACCATTAAAAAGAAAATGGTGATCCTCTTATAATCCATGTTAAAGCTGTTAAGAATCTTAGGTAAATGTAAAGCAGGCAAGAATATTGAATGACTGTGCGCTATGAACAAAAGTAATCTTTATATATATATATATATATATATATATATATATATATATATATATATATATATATATATATATATATATATATATATATATATATATATATATATATGTGTGTGTGTGTGTGTGTGTGTGTGTGTGTGTGTGTGTGATTACCTAATTGTGATTACCTAATTGTGTTTACGGGAAAGAGCCCAAAGCTCGTATCTTCCCGTCTCCTGATCGGTTCCATTTTAAACTTAGTGATACTTATCGTACCTGTCCTTAAAACTATGGATTGAGATAGCATTAACTACCTCCTCGCTTAGCCAATTCCAATTATCAACTACTCTTACACTGAAAAAGTATTTCCTTACATCCTGCAAAGAAGTTTTCTTACGAAGCTTCAAACTATGACCTCTAGTTCTAGAGCCAGCCATATCGAAATATCGATCCCTATCCACTCTATCATAACCATGAAGGAATTTAAAGACTGTCACCATATCCCCCCTTACTCTTCTAGCTTCGAGTGATGGCAAGTCTAATTCCCTCAGCCTCTCATCATAACCGAGATTGCGTATTTCTGGCACCAGTTTCGTGGCATGTCTTTGAACTTTTTCAAGCTTATCTATGTGCTTTTTCAAGTGCGGATTCCAAAAGGGGGCTGCATATTCGAGTTTTGGCCTCACATAGGTTACATAAATATTTCTGAACATTTCCTTGTCCATGTGCCTGAAGGCTACCCTTACATTTGATAAGAATGCATATGCTGCCCTTATTACGCCATTTATATGTATTTCTGGAGACAAATCTGCCAGTATGTTTACTCCTAGATCTCTCTCATTTTCTGTCTCTTGAAGTTGTACTCCAGCCACCGAGTAGTCAAGCTTGGGCCTTCTTGCACTTGTACCCATTCTCATTACCTTACATTTTGAGGTATTGAATTTCATTAGCCACTTTTCTGACCACTCATGCAGATTATTTAGATCCTCCTGAAGTTCTCTACCATTGTTCTCGTTTTTTACTTTCTTCACAATCTTTGCATCATCTGCAAACATATTCATGAATGAATTTACAGACTCTGGTAGGTCATTTACATATACAAGGAACAAAAGTGGCCCTAAAACTGAACCCTGTGGAACTCCACTACTAACTCTTCTCCATTCAGACACTGAGTGTCTTACTCTAACCCTCTGTTCCCTTCCTTCTAAGTAAGTTTTTATCCATTCCAAAACATTTCCACCTATTCTAGCCATTGATTGCAGCTTCCTAATAAGTCTCCCATGTGGAACAGTGTCAAACGCTTTCTGGAAGTCTAGGAATATGCAATCTGCCCAGCCCTCTCTTTCCTGTAAGATTTGGCTTACCTCATCATAAAATTCTAATAAGTTTGTTACTGTTGATCTACCTTCTCTGAAGCCATGTTGCCTCACTGACAAAAAGTTGAAGGATTCCAAGTGAGGAGAGATATGTTTCCTTAGTAGTTTCTCCATAACTTTGCAAACTATGCTGGTCAAGGAAACTGGTCTATAGTTCAGAGCCGTATCCCTCCTTCCCTTTTTGAAGATAGGTATCACATTTGCTTGTTTCCAGCATCTTGGAATCTCCCCCAACTCCAGTGACTCCTTAAATATGATACTTAGTGCCCCTGATATTGTGTTTGCGCATTTTTTAAGCACATGAGGGGATATGTCATCAGGACCTGTAGCTTTATGAACATCTAAATCCATCAGCGCTTTGCATACCTCTGTGGCTGTAAGGTTGATGTTCTCTAATACCGGCCCTTGAGCTTCTATCACTGCAATCTGAGGGGGTGGGGTATTTTCTACTGTAAATACTGACTGAAACTCCTTGTTCAATTCTTTGCAGATCTCTTCGTCCGTCTCAGTGATGCTTCCATCCGCTCCCTTTAGCCTTAAAACCTGTTCTTTTACCTTCAGTTTTCCTCTGATAAAGCTGTGGAAAAGCTTGGGATTTTCTTTAGCCTTCCTGGTGATGTCCCTCTCATAATCTCTCTCTGCCTCTCTCCTTTTACTTAGGTAGTCATTTCTTGCTCTTTTGTAGGTTTGCCAGGCATTTATGTTTTTTCTCCTCCTATACCTTTTCCAGCATTTGTCTCTCCACTCCTTAGCTCTTTTACACCCATTATCGAACCATTTCTCTCTGGCATGAATTACACCTACTTTGGTGACAGTTATGCAGCAATCTACTATCTTCCCATATTTCTCACAAAAGATGTCATACATTTCTTGTACAGATTTGTTGTAAAATAAGGTTCTCCAGTCAATAACTGCAAAAAGCTCATTCATTTTGATGTAATCTCCTTTCCGGTAGTTCCTGCTCATGTCCTCAGTGCCTCTACTCTCAGGAAGAATATCTTCAATGATATACTCCATCAACAACACACAGTGGTCACTCTTTCCAATTGGTGGTTCATACTCAATATTTTCAATATCCAACACATTATCTGTGAACACTAGATCAAGTAGTGATGGCTCATCCCCACCCCTGGCTCTTGTTGGTTCCATTACATGTTGGTGTAGGAAATTCCCTTGTACGCAATCTAGGAATCTTGCCCCAAATGAGTCCTCACCACTGTGTGGGTCAAGATTTATCCAATCTATCTCTTTATGATTAAAGTCTCCCATAATCAAAATCCTACATTTTTTCTCCCGTGCCATGTTAACAACTGAGTTTATGACTTCAATAGTACCTATATGACTTTCCTCATAAATTTCAAGCCTATTTGGGTTCCTTGGTGGGTTGTATACAACAGTTATTATAATGCTCTCTGACCCAGTATTTATGCGAGCAACAAGAAATTCCCTGAACTCACTTTCTATAGCCAAGATTATTTCTTCAACTTGAATCCTCTCACTTATGAGCAGTGCTATCCCTCCACCAGTCCTCTCACATCTTTCAACCCTTAGTATTCTGAAGCCCTTAGGAAAAACTGTGACACTGTTTATGTCCTCACTCAACTTAGTCTCTGTAATTGCTACTATATCTGCCTTACTGTTGTGAATCCTATCTTTTAATTCTACTGCCTTACCAGCTAATCCATCAGCATTTGTGTATAACAATCTTAATAAGGCCCCATCCCCTGATCTTCTGTCATTATCTTCTTTATCTCCCCTTTGTCTGGAAGTATTCTGTAACGAAAATTTTTCTTCTCTTCTTCATTTCTTTCATCATTTAACCTTCTTGCCTCTTGCAACAAGTTTTTGATCTTTCCCATCTCTTCCTGTGTTCTGTATCGTCTAATGAACACTTCTTTGCATTCTTGAAGGTCTTTTAGACTTTTTTTTCTCAACAATATTTCCCTACATGTTTCCCCTCTCTCAAAGGTTACTTTTGTTGGTTTCGGCTTTCCTTCCCTCGAATATTTACCTAGTTGGTGTATGTTTACAATATCCTCAGGACCACATACTACTCCAAGCTTTCTTATCAGGTCTACAACGCTAGCTTTATTTTCTTCAAGTCTCCCCTGCCATGTTGGCTCCTGGGATTCACTTATGCCTGAGATTACCACTGTCTTCTCCTTATCAAGTGCCTGTCTGATGAGTGGGTTTGCCCTTTCCATCACAACGTCTTTCATTTTTTCGATTACTGTCTCTTTATAGTCAACTGTTTGTATGTTTTCCAGTGCCACCACCTTTACAGCCTCTTTTACTGCCACATTCCCCTTTAGTGCATCAGCAAAGGACGTTTTCATGGCATCATTTTCCATATTCAGCTCCTGGAACTCTTTTCTGAACTGTTCAATGTTTTCCTTAATCTGAACATTCCAAGCAGCAATCTCGTCTCTCTCAGAAGAGAGCAGTGAACTAACATCTAATTCCTTTAGGTTGTCATTCAGCTGTTTGTTTTTATCTTCTTGTTTAGAAATTCTAGATTCTAGTTGACTCTTTTCCCCTTCCAGCTTCTTTATTCTTTTTTCTAGTTCCTTTCTCTCCTACCCTTGTGCTTTATTTGCCTCCTCCAAAGATCTTATTTGTTCTCTGAGTGTTTCATTCTCTTTCATTTCTCCATCCATATTCCGAATTTTATCATCAAGGCTTATAACCATTTCCTCTAACTTCTTGATTCTCTGTTTAAGTCCCCTGATGACTACCCCTTCTCCCGACATTTTTATGTTCTCCCTCTCACAGAATATAGAAAGAAGACGAGAAAGAGGAAAAAAAAGAAAAGAGAAAAACTTCTAATTTAGCTTCACACAGAATTTTTGTTTTTATATCTCCATATAAGTGCTATTTAGTGACTCAGTTTGTCTCCTTTCTGGTAACACACATCTAAACTTAAAAACTTGACCATGGTAATTTAAGTATAAAAAGAAAAAGAAAAACAAAAGTCAAACCTGAAGGAAAATTCGAATTTGTGTTTGAGGTGTGTGTGTGTGTGTGTGTGTGTGTGTGTGTGTGTGTGTGTGTGTGTGTGTGTGTGTGTGTGTGTGTGTGTGTGTGTGTGTGTGTGTGTGTTCAGATTATCCCATT
>JAXCGZ010000381.1:67500-70000 GCA_037179515.1 Halocaridina rubra
TAATATATTTACACTAATACAATATACAGTGATAAAGCATTGAATGTCATCGAATATTGCAGATTCTTATGACTTTCTTAAGCAGTTAAGCATAAAGTTATAGCAATTTGCGACATGTGACAAGGTTATTAAAGTGACTACAGATGTCAAAATTATAAGTTAAACTTCTTCTTCGTCATGCATTCAAGTGCATCCTGGGAACCCTCCTGCAAGGTCCAGGTTGAAAATCCCTGATCGAGACTGTGTAATACAGCAGATGTGCCTTTTGAGAGGTATGTGACTGCTTACTAAGTGTAACTTAGTATGGGCCTCTTGATATAGTCTCATTTGTGTTTTTGATAATCATAAAGTTTCATTTTTACTGAAACAAGTAATGCATGTGGTTGTAACTGACTCGATAGCAATGTAGGAAAGGCATTAATAAATTTTGTTTAGTGCCACTTTATTTACAAAATGAGGTACAGGAATCGCATACTTCAAAGTTTATTTTTTAGTCTAGATACATGATGAAAATTAATCAACCACTACATTGGCTGTTTCAAAAGCTTTTGGACATTAGTGTGGAGTTGGGATAACAGATGCCTCCAGTCTCACATTTTTGCCTTGTACTTTTGCTGTCTCGTGACTTAAAGAGTTCGAATTCAAACTATTTCATGTCGTAGCCTAGTGTCTAACTCATCAGTCCGCAGCAGCTTATTCAGTTCAGCCATTTTGCTCAGGAAATTATTTGAACTTATATTAGTTACTGTATTGTTACTAAATTTTGCGTTGCATTTATTAAAACTTCTTAGTAATTTTTTTTTATTTATCTAATCTCCTACGTTCACTCTTATTGCCTAAAATGCAAAGATCATAATGAGACCATTTTACCCCTTATGGCATATAGGATTTCATCACAATAATAAAAGTGCTCCAAGCATTGCAAGTACACACTTTCGTCTTGGAAATGTTTTCATGAGAAATAGTCACCTTGAACGATTTTCCTAGGTATTTTGAAAATATCTTGCAATTTTCTCAAGATAACGTCCCAAATATTAGCACACTTTTGTACAATTAAAAATGCATGTACTTATTACTTATTTTTTTCCGTATTATGTTCAGCTGAGACAGTGAAGAAGAGAAAATAGAATTTGAAGTCATTCGCTGGTAGAACATGAGAATTAAGTCCATCGATTAAAAGTATCAGTTAGTCTGGAAGCAAAATCAGAAAATTTTTTCTGACTATTCCCAGCATATTAATTTGAATGTTTAGATTAGAAAAATTGAATTTTCAATGGACAATAACCATATTTATATGTCATCAGAGTTTTACTGCATCCAGTGCCATTTTACAAGCAGCATTAGCATCTTTGGTAGCCAGAGTTGTTCTTCTTGTTGTTGTTAAATTCTTCTAATGTCATAGTCGTCACTATTAATTCTTGTTGGGGTGATAATTGTGGCTGTCGGCATGGATTTTTTATACTGAAACTGACTTTGAGTAATTACTGGGGCTACACCAAGCCTTACACTCTGCAGTTGGATCACAATGGCCTGTTCCAATGTTAAACACTTCTCCATCTGGGCATGATACTGGAGGGTAAATTGGGTTAGGATAACATTGATAGAATTTGGTACAGTCTGTTGGATCAGGAACCTGAACAGAGGTAGCTTCACACTGTGGCTCACAACCAGGTTTGCAACAAACGGATTCATCATCAGCGCATTTTTGGGCAACAGGGTCATAATTAGGGAAGCTCCCGGGGCAGTGATTAGCTTCGCTAGGACCACTGATATCACATACATAGTATGCAGTGCAGTCGATTGGGTCAGCTATATAGTCTCCAACACTAAGACAGGTCATGTGGCAAGCAGGTGAACCTTTGCATATTGGCTCGCAACCGTAAGGTGGCACGCATCCCACAGTTTCCTGAAATTCCGTGTCAGGGGGACAGGAAAAGGGAAAGTCAGATGGCATTTCTCCGGGCATGCATACATAGAACCTTGTGCAGTTCTTGGGATCAGACACTTCTTCGCCGTTTAGGTGTCCCGTGCAGTTTGGTTCGCATTCATCTCCAAAGGTGCACATAGAATATGCACTCTGGAGGAAAAAAGAGTGCGATATGCGATTAAGTAACCAAAGCTAGTGCTACAATTCATCCTTTAATTTAAATAACTATACTATGTATACTATGTTTTGCCTTTACCTACTCCGTCAAATGTCTTTTCATGTCCCCATCTTTAAAAGTTCGCACACCCTTTTCACAGCTGTGTCAAGACAAACAACTTTTTAGTAGATCACCTTCCTAACGCAGGCCTCTCTGTCACTTGACTGTTATTTTCTCATGCATTGACCATAGCCATAGATCTTAACACATTTGTCCTTTTTCTTTTGTCTCCATTACCCATAGAGATTTCTCTTAGGAGTACAGATTTCAGAAAAACACTTTTGGAAAAGGATAATATTCCTATCATGATTATGCATTATAAAGAATAATTGAATATATGGAGGAAACTATGGGCT
>JAXCGZ010000382.1:0-67500 GCA_037179515.1 Halocaridina rubra
CTACATGTGTGTTGTACGAATTTCGTGAAGCTCTGAAGCAGGAAGGCAGAGGAAAGCTGAACAATGGTGTCCTGTTTTTGCAGGACAATGCACCAACACATACAGCACCTGAGACTCTACAAAAATACGCAACTTTGGGTTCGAATTGGTAGACCACCCGCTTTACTCTCCTGACTTGGCCCTCTCCGACTAACACCTCTTTTCACAACAGAAGAAACATCTTAATGGAACAAAATCTAATTCCAATTCGGAAGTGGCCACTGCTCCAGAGCCCTGGTTGGAGACTCAACCTTCCGAGTTCTTTTTTCAAGACTTTAGAATAAAATCATAATTTATTGATCCTCCTGTATTTACATTTACCCAAAACCAGGAACTTTTCAGTAACCCCTTGCATTTTAAATTTTACTCTAAGATGGGATTACATGCTTCGTCTTTAAAAATGAAAAATACTACTCATTTAGAACAGGAGACGAAATTATTATTATCCACAAAATGTTCAATTAGGAAATAATGCTAAAGAATATATATATATATATATATATATATATATATATATATATATATATATATATATATATATATATATATATATATATATATATATATATATATATATATATATATATATATATATATATATATATATATATATATATATATATATATATATATATATATATATATATATATATATATATATATATATATATATATATATATTTAATTCAGATTGGATGTAATTGAATAACAGACTTGTAATATACGAGAATATGAAGACAATGTTTTCAATAGAATCTTTCATTTTATACTTTCTATAAATTCTTTTTCTATTTTAGGAGTAAGTCATAAAGTGTTCTCTATTTGTTATTTAGCAAAATACAAGTACGACACTTTTGTGAAAATAAAATTAGTCTTCGTGGATGAGAACTTTTTACTTCATGAAAACTATATATATATATATATATATATATATATATATATATATATATATATATATATATATATATATATATATATATATATATATATATATATATATATATATATATATATATATATATATATATATATATATATATATTCAAACGACATGCCTATAAGAAGAAACAGAAATGAAATTTATGTTATATTCTAAGGTGACATATCTTTGGAAATTGCCAATATACATTGTTATTGGATTTAAGAACACTCTATCTATATATTCCGGTTCCATTGACTTGCCGATATGCTCAAGGTTGTTTTCTAGTATGGCCTCTTTTAGATTCTTTCTTGCATACTAACACTGATATCCATAATGTAAGCGCAATCCATTCCCACTCATATAATAACCATATTCCCTTACATGTCTAGACTGCAGAACTTACTTGGTCATACCGGATGGCTCATTTGCACTCTGTTATCCAAAACAGAATGAGTCATAAGAGGAATGCATATAACTATCAAATTTATAAGTTATAAGGGTATCCTATAGCTACTCCATTAAGGTCTACAGAAATAAAACTTTATCGGCCTAATATATTAATCATTATAATTATCGTGATGTTTCAGTTTAAATGGGTGTTGCTAGCAATATTTTTCTTCAACTTTGAAGTATTTTCACCCCAAAAACTTGAATATGAGATAGAGATCATATGATAACTAGCAATCCTAAAACACCCCTCAATAATAGATGGAAATCTCTAAACAAAGCAAACACACTTCTCTTCATTCTCCAAAAGAATACCATAACAAAATCAAAATTCTTTATTGATGCAATTAAGACAATCACAAATCTTCTAGGTGAATTGATCCTTTCTTTTATAAGTAGCCGAAAGCAATTAACACCAATTTGTTTATAGTAACAAAAAGATGATAGAGGGTGATGATTACTGTGTTCCTTGCTCCAACTGTGAGAAAATGAATAATGATCATTCCTGAACTCCGGAATAGAGGATTATAGAGCATAATAGAGCCATCTGGCATGACCAAGAAAGTTCAGTAATCTTTAGGCAGTGAGACAACATGGTCATAATATGAAGTGGAATGGGACGTGCCTGTTCTATGGAAATCAGTGTCACTATGCGAGAAAGACTCTTAGAGCAGCCATAGAAAAATCAGCACCAACTGTAATCATATCGGCGGGTCAATGGATACCACGATATATAGACAGAGTGCTCCTAAATCAGATAATGAACTAATTGGACTAAAGAAGCATTTCTCAAGAAGGTGTCACTCAGTATTCTAAGCCTGCCCCTGGAGACCAAGCCGGAAGTTTCTTTTGTGTCCATTGTCTGTTCTTGTAAAATTTAGTTATTTGAAAAGTACGGTACAAGGAAAACAGTGGAAAATAACATATGTTACATCTCTGTATTTATGTGTATTCCTTTTGAAGGATATATTTTTGACATATAAATAGAACACTGGATCAATACAATTATTCAAACATTAAATATATATATATATATATATATATATATATATATATATATATATATATATATATATATATATATATATATATATATATATATATATATATATATTTATATATATTTATATATATTTATATATATATATATATATATATATATATATATATATATATATATATATATATATATATATATATATATATATATATATATATATATATATATATATATATATATATATATATATATATATATATATAACACTTTGGTAACCGTTTCCCTAAAACATTTAATTTGAAGTCTTGGAGAAGTCAGTTTGCATATATAAAATTAGATAGCGTATTTTGATACCCTTTACATAGATTAAACTTTTTCCTCTTACGAGCTTTTCGATAAATAGATAGTATAAGCGAGAAGCAAGTATAATAGCTATATGTCTGTATTCCATTTCGCAATGTGAACTTGAATCCTGCCTTCTAACTGACACCGTTTTGGCACCATTGCAATTCTCAAAATCATGCAATGTACATACTATTCATATTATAAACGAAATACCCTTTTGATAAAATTTTTATAAAAAAAATATTCTGTGTTGTTTATTACTAAATAAAGATCATATACTAACAAGTATTCTCAGTATTATTAACTCATTTGCTCGGTTGGTCAGTAAGAGTAACTTATGAAAATAGCACAAATGGAAAACAGAAAAACGTATACTCAGATGACGGTTATTCAGATAAAACAGTGTTTTCCAAACTAACATTTCAGAATTATGAATTTGTTTTTTTTAATAATTATTTCAGTGTAATTGTGATTAATTCAGATGTTTACTTTTTCAAAATATCGAACAAGAACACAAGTCAAAGTAATTGTTTTTAAGTAATGCTTCCATTTGTATTCCAAACTATTTTTTTAAATAAAGAAGTTACAGATGACTAATATATATATATATATATATATATATATATATATATATATATATATATATATATATATATATATATATATATATATATATATATATATATATATATATATATATATATAATACCCCAACCATAAAAAATAAACTACAAAATATACTGTGAATAATACTCTTCGAACCATGTTCAGCTAAATTCCGCAATCGCTGAACATCTAAACTGGTAATCCTAATATCTATTCCATATACGCAGTTACAGAATATCATAATTATATAAAAAAAATAAAAAGATTAACCGCTCTATGTCGATATCCGTCATGTTAGAAATTTACTACTACACACACATACACATATACAATGAACAGAAACCAATTCGCCCAAATCACTCCCTTTAGATCTTTAAATTCTTTCAAAATAATATTTCTGTTTAAGATATCATTTAATTCTATACCTTCATTTGATCTAAAATTATCTTCTTTAACTCTCATTCGTCCAATGGAAAGATAGGTACCCAATGGTAGAGCACTGAGAAAATATTTTTGTTTATTCTTTTCTGTCTGTGCTCCCTGCTTACCTAATAAGTCATCATAAATCATAAGCAAATATGACATAAAATGACATACGTGACTTTCAGAGGCAGCTATTTGCTCAATGAAGGGATTGGAGCACATGCAATGGAATGCATTTTTTTACGTCACTTATGCCGCATGCCTCTTTTTCCTTTTTTCCAGGCAAACATTCAGTCTGCCTGTCTTTTGTTTGCCTGTTCCTCAGTGGAGCTCCAATTACAGTCAGTAAATGCGCAACTGTTTGTCTATTAGTCTTTATCTGTGGAGATCTTTGTTCCCACAGTCAAAATAAATATACTACCTGTCTGTCCTATTCTTATTTTCTAGGCCAGTCTAACTGCGGACCTCCATTTTTCCGTCTATAAACAATATGATGTTCTCTGCGTGTCTCTTTGTCTTACTAATCTGTGGAGCTTTACACAACCATCAGTGAACAAAAATTTTTCTCAATATCTCTCTCTCTCTCTCTCCTCTCTCTCTCTCTCTCTCTCTCTCTCTCTCTCTCTCTCTCTCTCTCTCTCTCTCTCTCTCTCTCTCTCTCTCTCTCTCTCTCTCTCTCTATGAGTCTGTCACTTAAGAAGCTCTCTATTGTTCCCAGTGAAAAAAATGTCATCGATTTAGGTTTTGTTTTAATTATGATGCCATAAAACTTCCGATTATACTTAAGGCATTTCGAAAAAGGCTTTGATTCTTTTTGATTCCATATTTCGATTATCCCTCCCCGACTCATATTACCAACCAAATTAAGTTTTAAGGAATCTCTTTTCAAAGCAGGTAATAATAATTTAATTTAGTCTTTAATTGTGATAACAATAGCTGCCTCTTCTATAATCTTATTTAAGATTTTCAGACCTACTGTTGCACTTTCACAAGAATTATAATAGGATTTGTTCTCTTTCTCTCTCTCTCTCTCTCTCTCTCTCTCTCTCTCTCTCTCTCTCTCTCTCTCTCTCTCTCTCTCTCTCTCTCTCTCTCTCTCTCTCTCTCTCTCTCTCTCTCTATCTATCTATCTATCTATCTATCTATCTATCTATCTATCTATTATCTATTTATCTATCTATCTATCTATCTATTTATCTATCTATCTATCTATCTATTTATCTATCTATCTATCTATCTCTCACTCACTTCAAGCAGGATGTATAGTTTATACTTTATACACATTTTAAGTTTTAGAGCATCCAAAATTATTAATGTTATATGAAAACAAGATCAAAATGCTTTCCTGTTTATAAGTCGAGGTACTTGAAATTCTTCAGCCATCTTTTTGCCATCACAGACACTTTAACCTTTTTGCACCTGGTCTTCACCTAACGCATTTATTTCTTTATATATATATATATATAAATATATATATATATATATATATATATATATATATATATATATATATATATATATATATATATATATATATATATATATATATATATATATATATATATATATATATATATATATATATATATATATATATATATATATATATATATATATATATATATATATATATATATATATATATATATATATATATATATTTTAAACAGGAAATTAATAACTCCAGAATGGTAGAGAAAATTGAAACTATTCTTAAATGAATATTTGTCCATTTGCATGGAAGTTTAGACTCCAATTGTGTATGTAATAAATTGAAAAGTATTATCAACATTATATGATAAGCCTTTGACACAAATATATTTCCTTATCTTCTACACACACACACATACACACTCACACGCATCCACACACGCACACACACACACACACACACACACACACACACACACACACACACACACACACACACCGCGCGTTCAGTGACACACGGAATTGCTCCTCTTAAGTTTTAACTGTTTCGAGTGACTAAAGTGCTTAGTGGAAAACTTTACCATAATTTCCATAAATCTGAAATCCTGCAGAGTATTGTGAGTACAAAAACTAATATTTGTTGTAAGACGAGACTGTTCATATTAAAGGAAAGAAAATTGAGAACTTTTTCGTGAGGAAGAGAGAGAAGCTGCCGTCCAGTTTCTGCCTTGAGGGAAATCTAGAAGAGTTGCCAGACGTGGAGCCATCACACCACATTACCTAATTTTTTGTGTAAACTGGGGAAAGCTCTTAAGCCGTTTTACCTGATCCTGTGGTTCTATATATTGTTAAAATCAGTATCCTTCCCATTTATATTAACTAGTTAGTTAGTTTGATACACGAAAAAATTTAATAATAAAAGAAAAAAAATTACCAAATACCCACCTGTCAACAGTACTGAGTTAAGTTGCCAAGTAGTACAGCAGTCCTATTTTCTTCATTTTTTGTTTTGCTTTTCTTTTAGCTTTCTCTTTTACTATTTTGTTATTTTGTATATATATTGAGTTAAATGTAAAGTCTAAATCCCGTGATAACATATCTTGGTTAGCAAGTCAGTTTATCAGTTAGGAAGAATATATAACAGAAACAGGTGGGTGCCACCTCGAACACAAATTCGAATTTTCCTTCAGGTTTGACTTTTGTTTTTGTTTTTTCTTTTTATACTTAAATTACCATGGTCAAGTTTTTAAGTTAAGATGTGTGTTACCAGAAAGGAGACAAACTGAGTCACTAAATAGCACTTATATGGAGATATAAAAATTCTGTGTGAAGGTAAATTAGAAGTTTTTCTCTTTTTTTTCTTTTTTATTTCCTCTTTCTCGTCTTCTTTCTATATTCTGTGAGAGGGAGAACATAAAAATGAAGCCATCTCTGTCCCAAACCTCTCCCACCCATGGGTCGGGAGAAGGGGTAGTCATCAGAGGACTTAAACAGAGAATCAAGAAGTTAGAGGAAATGGTTACAAGCCTTGATGAAAAAATTCGGAATATGGATGGAGAAATGAAAGAGAATGAAACACTCAGAGAACAAATAAGATCTTTGGAGGAAGCAAATAAAGCACAAGGGCAGGAGAGAAAGGAACTAGAAAAAAGAATAAAGAAGCTGGAAGGGGAAAAGAGTCAACTAGAATCTAGAATTTCTAAACAAGAAGATAAAAACAAACAGCTAAATGACAACCTAAAGGAATTAGATGTTAGTTCACTGCTCTCTTCTGAGAGAGACGAGATTGCTGCTTGGAATGTTCAGATTAAGGAAAACATTGAACAGTTCAGAAAAGAGTTCCAGGAGCTGAATATGGAAAATGATGCCATGAAAACGTCCTTTGCTGATGCACTAAAGGGGAATGTGGCAGTAAAAGAGGCTGTAAAGGTGGTGGCACTGGAAAACATACAAACAGTTGACTATAAAGAGACAGTAATCGAAAAAATGAAAGACGTTGTGATGGAAAGGGCAAACCCACTCATCAGACAGGCACTTGATAAGGAGAAGACAGTGGTAATCTCAGGCATAAGTGAATCCCAGGAGCCAACATGGCAGGGGAGACTTGAAGAAAATAAAGCTAACGTTGTAGACCTGATAAGAAAGCTTGGAGTAGTATGTGGTCCTGAGGATATTGTAAACATACACCAACTAGGTAAATATTCGAGGGAAGGAAAGCCGAGACCAACAAAAGTAACCTTTGAGAGAGGGGAGACATGTAAGGAAATATTGTTGAGAAAAAAAAATCTAAAAGACCTTCAAGAATGCAAAGAAGTGTTCATTAGACGATACAGAACACAGGAAGAGATGGGAAAGATCAAAAACTTGTTGCAAGAGGCAAGAAGGTTAAATGATGAAAGAAATGAAGAAGAGAAGAAAAATTTTCGTTACAGAATACTTCCAGACAAAGGGGAGATAAAGAAGATAATGACAGAAGATCAGGGGATGGGGCCTCATTAAGATTGTTATACACAAATGCTGATGGATTAGCTGGTAAGGCAGTAGAATTAAAAGATAGGATTCACAACAGTAAGGCAGATATAGTAGCAATTACAGAGACTAAGTTGAGTGAGGACATAAACAGTGTCACAGTTTTTCCTAAGGGCTTCAGAATACTAAGGGTCGAAAGATCTGAGAGGACTGGTGGAGGGATAGCACTGCTCATAAGTGAGAGGATTCAAGTTGAAGAAATAAACTTGGCTATAGAAAGTGAGTTCAGGGAATTTCTTGTTGCTCGCATAAATACTGGGTCAGAGAGCATTATAATAACTGTTGTATACAACCCACCAAGGAACCAAAATAGGCTTGAAATTTATGAGGAAAGTCATATAGGTACGATTGAAGTCATAAACTCAGTTGTTAACATGGCGCGGGAGAAAAAATGTAGGATTTTGATTATGGGAGACTTTAATCATAAAGAGATAGATTGGATAAATCTTGACCCACACAGTGGTGAGGACTCATTCGGGGCAAGATTCCTAGATTGCGTACAAGGGAATTTCCTACACCAACATGTAATGGAACCAACAAGAGCCAGGGGTGGGGATGAGCCATCACTACTTGACCTGGTGTTCACAGATAATGTGTTGGATATTGAAAATATTGAGTATGAACCACCAATTGGAAAGAGTGACCACTGTGTGTTGTTGATGGAGTATATCATTGAAGACATTCTTCCTGAGAGTAGAGGCACTGAGGACATGAGGAGGAACTATCCGAAAGGAGATTACATCAAAATGAATGAGCTTTTTGCTGTTATTGACTGGAGAACCTTATTTTACAACAAATCTGTACAAGAAATGTATGACATCTTTTGTGAGAAATATGGGAAGATAGTAGATTGCTGCATACCTGTCACCAAAGTAGGTGTAATTCATGCCAGAGAGAAATGGTTCGATAATGGGTGTAAAAGAGCTAAGGAGTGGAGAGACAAATGCTGGAAAAGGTATAGGAGGAGAAAAAACATAAATGCCTGGCAAACCTACAAAAGAGCAAGAAATGACTACCTAAGTAAAAGGAGAGAGGCAGAGAGAGATTATGAGAGGGACATCACCAGGAAGGCTAAAGAAAATCCCAAGCTTTTCCACAGCTTTATCAGAGGAAAACTGAAGGTAAAAGAACAGGTTTTAAGGCTAAAGAGAGCGGATGGAAGCATCACTGAGACGGACGAAGAGATCTGCAAAGAATTGAACAAGGAGTTTCAGTCAGTATTTACAGTAGAAAATACCCCACCCCCTCAGATTGCAGTGATAGAAGCTCAAGGGCCGGTATTAGAGAACATCAACCTTACAGCCACAGAGGTATGCAAAGCGCTGATGGATTTAGATGTTCATAAAGCTACAGGTCCTGATGACATATCCCCTCATGTTCTTAAAAAATGCGCAAACACAATATCTGTGGCACTAAGTATCATATTTAAGGAGTCACTGGAGTCGGGGGAGATTCCAAGATGCTGGAAACAAGCAAATGTGATACCTATCTTCAAAAAGGGAAGGAGGGATACGGCTCTGAACTATAGACCAGTTTCCTTGACCAGCATAGTTTGCAAACTTATGGAGAAACTACTAAGGAAACATATCTCTCTTCACTTGGAATCCTTCAACTTTTTGTCAGTGAGGCAACATGGCTTCAGAGAAGGAAGATCAACAGTAACAAACTTATTAGAATTTTATGATGAGATAAGCCAAATCTTACAGGAAAGAGAGGGCTGGGCAGATTGCATATTCCTAGACTTCCAGAAAGCGTTTGACACTGTTCCACATGGGAGACTTATTAGGAAGCTGCAATCAATGGCTAGAATAGGTGGAAATGTCTTGGAATGGATAAAAACTTACTTAGAAGGAAGGGAACAGAGGGTTAGAGTAAGACACTCAGTGTCTGAATGGAGAAGAGTTAGTAGTGGAGTTCCACAGGGTTCAGTTTTAGGGCCACTTTTGTTCCTTGTATATGTAAATGACCTACCAGAGTGTGTAAATTCATTCATGAATATGTTTGCAGATGATGCAAAGATTGTGAAGAAAGTAAAAAACGAGAACAATGGTAGAGAACTTCTGGAGGATCTAAATAATCTGCATGAGTGGTCAGAAAAGTTGCTAATGAAATTCAATACCTCAAAATGTAAGGTAATGAGAATGGGTACAAGTGCAAGAAGGCCCAAGCTTGACTACTCGGTGGCTGGAGTACAACTTCAGGAGACAGAAAATGAGAGAGATCTAGGAGTAAACATACTGGCAGATTTGTCTCCAGAAATACATATAAATGGCGTAGTAAGGGCAGCATATGCATTCTTATCAAATGTAAGGGTAGCCTTCAGGCACATGGACAAGGAAATGTTCAGAAATATTTATGTAACCTATGTGAGGCCAAAACTCGAATATGCAGCCCCCTTTTGGAATCCGCACTTGAAAAAGCACATAGCTAAGCTTGAAAAAGTTCAAAGACATGCCACGAAACTGGTGCCAGAAATACGCAATCTCGGTTATGATGAGAGGCTGAGGGAATTAGACTTGCCATCACTCGAAGCTAGAAGAGTAAGGGGGGATATGGTGACAGTCTTTAAATTCCTTCATGGTTATGATAGAGTGGATAGGGATCGATATTTCGATATGGCTGGCTCTAGAACTAGAGGTCATAGTTTGAAGCTTGGTAAGAAAACTTGTTTGCAGGATGTAAGGAAATACTTTTTCAGTGTAAGAGTAGTTGATAATTGGAATTCGCTAAGCGAGGAGGTAGTTAATGCTATCTCAATCCATAGTTTTAAAGACAGGTATGATAAGTATCACTAAGTCTAAAAATGGAACCGATCAGGAGACGGGAAGATACGAGCTTTGGGCTCTTTCCCGTAAACACAATTAGGTAATCACACACACACACACACACACACACACGCACACACACACACACACACACACATATATATATATATATATATATATATATATATATATATATATATATATATATATATATATATATATATATATATATATATATATATATATATATATATATATATATATATATATATATATATATATATATATATATATATATATATATATATATATATATATATATATATATATATATATATATATATATATATATATATATATATATATATATATATATATATATATATATATATATATATATATATATATATATGACAGCCGGAGGCAAAAAATAAATTGATTGCCATCATCAGACCGTGCACTAAGTAAACATTGATATGAGGAAAATGTTGAAGCTTAGGATTAAGACAAACATGAGAGAATGGTAAAGAATAGGAAAGGAACAGGCTGTATGAAAAGTCGAAGTAATGAAGACCTATAAATATTGCAGGATTAGGCCCTGAGATTACGACACATCAGCTTTTTGAAGGAAGATGGGTAATTAGAGTTATGAAAGACAGAATGAGGAAGAGAGCTCCAGAGGGTGCAAATGGAAGAGTAGAAGCAGTAACTGTACCGACCAATCCACGAGCTACATATTTCCACTCTGTAGGTGTGAGATGAGGCCACTTGACGATTGTAACACAGCCCTGGCAGCAGGGGAGGGATGCAGTTTGCCAACTCATTAGAGCAGTGACGGAAATAATAACGACAGAAAAGAGAAAGAGAAGACACCTTACGGTGGAAAGAAAGATAAGCTACACCAGAAGTAGCAGAAGAGTCACAGATGAGTCTAACCGACCACCTTAGATTCAACCCTATCAAGGAGATAAGTAGATATGAGAGCAGTATTCTAAGCAGAATGGATAAAATATTCTTAGATTTTAAGAATATGAGAAAAAGGAAAGTAACGACGGAAACGAGACAGAAATTCCTATTTTTTTAATGCAATTTTAGAAATTTGGATACTGTGCCTCCTACAAGACCAGTCAGAGGCAATCTGAATTCCTAATTTCTTAATAGAATTAAGGGGGTAAATTTCGTTAGTTTCGAAGACAATAGGGCTATCAGGAGGCAAAGAGGGTAAAGCGACATCCAGAACTGTCTCTTGTAGGCATTATATGAAACTTAATTTTGGGCTTCCCACTTAAGTTCTCTCTGTAAATCAGAGTTGCGAGTTGAAGAAGAGTAATACATGAGTGCTTACGAGTAGCAAATTAACTTAATGAGGAGAAGGCAGAGGAAACATGAAGGGTAGAATTGTCGGCAAAGGAGTGCAGAAGAGGGGAGGTTGAAGAAGATCGTTGAGGGAGAGATGGAACAGAGTAAGTGAAATAACAAAGCCCTGTAGGACACCACTCGAAACTGGGAATGAGCTAGATGGTATGTCGTCAACAACCACAGATATAAAATGGTCAGAAAGAGGACTGGAAATCAGAGATTAGAGTGAAAGGGTAAAGCCATAAGCAGGAAACTTGGCCAACAGAGCTTTGTGCCACAGTCAAAAGCCTTAAAGATATCTAAGGTAACGACAATGGAGTCCCCATACTTCTTCCAAGATGATCATACATGAGTTTGATAGGACCGAAGGTCATCAATGAACTTTGCCATGCAAAAGCCATATAGGTGATAAAAAAATAAGTGAGTTAAATTTAAGATGTATAAAAAATTGAGAACTGAACAAATTTTTTATTACTTTAGCGATAGGCAAGGTTAGGGCGATTGGTCGGAAATTCGAAGAAGTACACTGTTTATCTTGCTTTGGAACACGTTGAACAAGATTATGCTGCTAAGATGGATAGATACTAAGAGAATAAGGCAAAAGGAACGGCAAAACATGTGAGCCAATACATCTGCAAACGCATTAAGAATCTTTGAAGGGATAATGTCGGGTCTGGATGCATTGTTTTTCTTTAGAGTGTGAAGAACTTTACTAACTTTGCATGATGAAAGAATAGGGGAGGGTATACGGCTGGAGAGTACAAAATACAAGGGTCAGGCGCACTGGAATCGCTTGCAGAAGAATGAGCAGAAAACTGAGAACCAAAGAGTGGGGCAGCATGCTATAGAACAGTCAGGACAAATAAAAGGAGAAAGCCTGAATTACAGAAGGTTTTGGAGAGCTATTTGGCATGAAGAGCTAAGGACATAAATTCTTCCCCTTAAATAGGTAGCTTTAGACCTACGAATCTGAGCAGTGGAGTATTACTAACTGTAAGTAAAACAGAAGAGGCTAAATCAGAAGGAGAAGTATGCTACGACCTGCATGCCCGCTCCGTGGCCTTAATAGCCATGGACTAGGCACAGTCAAACCAAGGATCAAGAGGAGAAAAAGTTTTAACAGAGGACGAGATGAACACCTACATTCCAAAAGTTATGATCTCATTAACGTTTAGGGCTACCTGATCAGAGTTCTGTGTCCTAAAAGAGGTTGTCATTTCATGGAAAATAAAAGAGAAAGTTATGCTACTCATCACCTTGTGTGCACTCGAAGTGCCAAACATGGTGCTTAGTACGAGAAATTGATGAAGTTGAAGTAAAAACAGAAGATATAGAGTTCAAAGAATGGTCAAAGTTACCAAGAGGGGAATGAACAGAATACGAAAAGCTTGAAGGATCAGAAGTAGAGAATATGTCAAGAGTGTTACTTGAAGGGAACAGGAGTAGGATGTTTGTCAATCTGCTCCAGATCATGAGTGACACAGAAAGCAAGGTCCTCACTTCTTCGTACATCTGTGTGAAAAGAATGAATCCACTCACTGTAGTATACATTGCAGTCTCTAATATGGAGAACCTCATTATGTGGGTGAGAAGATAACAAGAACTCATTGCAAGAAGAGAGATATTCAAAGGACACTAAATCAGTAGCAGAAGCAAAGAAATACAATAGTGGTGGAGAGATAGATCAACAGTCTGGATATTCAGGTCTGTGTGCATTGCAATAGGGGTGATAGGGTTGCACTAAGCACAGAACCCACCTATGGTAAGGAAAGAAGAATATAGGCTATAGTGAAAGATTTGAAATGGATCAGGGCAAGTACGGCTATACAGCAGGGTATCAGAATTGAGGATGTACCCAATTGCTGTTCCACATACGAAGGATATATATATATATATATATATATATATATATATATATATATATATATATATATATATATATATATATATATATATATATATATATATATATATATATATATATGGTTTTGGCTACATAAGGAAATTGAAAGAAATTTTGAGATCCTTAGTACATAGTACTTTCAGGTGTATAAGTCATCTTCGGAGGAATCTGATTTGTACAAATAAATAAGGCAATATATATACATACAGAAAACAGGAGAAAAAAGGATATTAACAACCCATCAAAGGAAGTTATGCGCTTGATCATACCCCCACATATTTTTGGTCATGGTGAAGGTGTGAAACCAGGTAAAGCATATACGGTCAGTGGTAGGAGGAAAGGGATACATACTAATTGATAAAAATAGTAGTAATATTGAGGACAACACCCTAATAATAATAATAATAATAATAATAATAATAATAATAATAATAATAATAATAATAATAATAATAATAATAATAATAATAATAATAATAATAAATATAATAATTATAATAAAAATAATACTAACCAACAATAACAACAGCACAATGATAAGGAAAAAATAACGATATAAACAGTAATCACAAAGAAAAAAATAATAATAATGATAATATTAGAAATAGTAACAATAATATTATAATAAAGCCAATAATATAGAAATTATGAAATGATAATAATAATGGTGTAATAATGGTAATAATAAAAAGAAATAATTATAATAACAAATACTCTATATTATGTGCATTTTTATTCTAGTCATTATCTAAAAATAAAGAAATCTATCTTTTCTTCAATGTTTCTCCGAGCTTTCCGTATTGTAAGCCCAGAATTCCTTGGTGTTGCAATTGATAAAATCTTTACTATTTGAAAAAATCTTTGTTATCCCAACTGATTCCTAAATATTTGCTTCAGTGCTGCAAAACGCATACTTCATATATAATCATTTGATAATTACTATATCATTAGCTTTATAATATTATTGTTAGTGCTTCTAATATTATCATTATTTTCATTAATTTCTTGTAATTACCGTTTATATCAATATTTTTGTCCTAATTATTGTACTGTTGTTATTGTTATTATTGGTTAGTTACCCTGTGCTTCGTAAAAGTCGACTAAATAGGGTGGAGCGAGGGGACTTGGAATCCCCTCCTCTATATTTACTTTCCACAAAAAGTCAGAAGTCTTTTCTATGACTCAGCCATCCATTTATAAAGGGGAATATGGCTTTGGTATATGGATGGATGGATCATTGTTATTATTATTATTATTACTATTATTACTAGTATTGTTATTATTACTATTATTATTATTAATATTATTATTATTATTATTATTATTATTATTATTATTATTATTATTATTATTATTATTATTATTATTATTATTAAATTTGTGTTTTGTTCACTGTTACTACTATTTTTTAGCAATTTAATGTGTTCTCATTTCCTCCTACCAGAACGTATCTACTTTATCTGGTTTCATACCTTCATCAAGGCCAAAATCATGTTGGAGTATGGGCAAGCAAATGACTTGCTTTAATGAGTTGCTAATTTCCTTTTTTCTCCTGTTTTCTGTATGTATATATATCGCCTTATCCGTTTGTGCAAAATAGATTCCTCTGAAGATAAGCAATACACTTGAAAGTATTAGGTACTGAGGTGTCAAAATTTCTTTCAATTTCCTTATGTAGCCATAACCCCCCTCCACACACACACACACACACATACATACACACACACACACACACACACACACACACATACACACACACACAAGGGCAGGAGAGAAAGGAACTACAAAAACGAATATAGAAAATGGAAGGGGAGAAGAGTGAACTAGAAACCAGAATTTCTAAACAAGAAGATAAATACAAACAGCTGAACGACAATCTAAATGAATTAGATGTTAGTTCACTGCTCTCTTCTGAGAAAGACGAGATTGCAGCTTGGAATGTCCAAATTAAGGAAAATATTGAACAGTTTAGAAAACAGTTCCAGGAGTTGAATATGGAACATGATGCCATGAAAACTTCCTTTTCTAAGGCACTAAAGGGGAATGTGGCAGTAACAGAGGCTGTAAAGGTGGTGGCACTGGAAACCATACAAACAGTTGACTATAAAGAGACAGTAATCGAAAAATGAAAGACGTTGTGATGGAAAGGGCAAATCCAATGATTAAACAGGCCCTTGATAGAGAGAAGACAGTGGTAATGTCAGGCATAAGCGAATCCCAGGAGCCAACATGGCAGGGGAAACTTGAAGAAAATAAAGCTAGGGTTGTAGACCTGATAAGAAGGCTTGGAGTAGTTTGTGGTCCTGAGGATATTGTAAACATTCACCAACTAGGCAAATATTTGAGGGAAGGAAAGCCGAGACCAACAAAAGTAACCTTTGAGAGAGGGGAAAAATGTAGGGATATATTGTTGAGAAAACAATGTCTAAACGACCTTCAAGAATTCAAAGAAGTGTTCATTAGACAATACAGAACACAGGAAGAGATGGGAAAGATCAAAAACTTGTTGCAAGAGGCAAGAAGGTTAAATGAGGAAAGAAATGAAGAAGAGAAGAAAAATTTTCATTTCAGAGTTCTTCCAGACAAAGGGGAGATAAAGAAGATAATGACAGAAGATCAGGGGATGGGGCATCATTAAGATTGTTATACACAAATGCTGATGGATTAGCTGGTAAGGCAGTAGAATTAAAAGATAGGATTCACAACAGTAAGGCAGATATAGTAGAAGTTACAGAGACTTAGTTGAGTGAGGACATAAACAGTGTCACAGTTTTTCCTAAGAGCTTCAGAATATTAAGGGTTGAAAGATCTGAGAGGACTGGTGGAGGGATAGCACTGCTCATAAGTGAAAGGAGTCAAGTTGAAGAAATAAACTTGGCTATAGAAAGTGAGTTCAAGGAATTTCTTGTTGCTCGCATAAATACTGGGTCAGAGAGCATTATAATAACTGTTGTATATAACCCACCAAGGAACCAGAATAGGCTAGAAGTTTATGAGGAAAGTCATATAGGTACTATTGAAGTCATAAACTCAGTTGTTAACATGGCACGGGAGAGAAAATGTAGGATTTTGATTATGGGAGATTTTAATCATAAAGAGATAGATTGGATAAATCTTGACCCACACAGTGGTGAGGACTCATTCGGGGCAAGATTCCTAGATTGCGTACAAGGGAATTTCCTACACCAACATGGAAACGAGGGCCAGGGGTGGGGATGAGCCATCACTACTTGATCTAGTGTTCACAGATAATGTGTTGGATATTGAAAAAATTGAGTATGAACCACCAATTGGAAAGAGTGACCACTGTGTGTTGTTGATGGAGTATATCATTGAAGATATTCTGCCTGAGAGTAGAGGCCCTGAGGACGTGAGGAGGAACTATCCGAAAGGAGATTACATCATAATGAATGAGCCTTTTGCAGTTATTGACTGGAGAACCTTATTTTACAACAAATCTGTACAAGAAATGTATGACATATATTGTGAGTGTGAGAAATATGGAAAGATAGTAGATTGCTGCATACCCTTCACCAAATTAGGTGTAATTCATGCCAGAGAGAAATGGTTCGATAATGAGTGTAAAAGAGCTAAGGAGTGGAGAGACAAATGCTGGAAAAGGTATAGGAGGAGAAAAAACATAAATGCCTGGCAAACCTACAAAAGAGCAAGAAATGACTACCTAAGAAAAAGAAGAGAGGCAGAGAGAGACTATGAGAGGGACATCACCAGGAAGGCTAAAGAAAATCCCAAGCTTTTCCACAGCTTTATCAGAGGCAGTGAGACAACATGGTCATAATATGAAGTGGAATGGGACGTGCCTGTTCTATGGAAATCAGTGTCACTATGCGAGAAAGACTCTTAGAGCAGCCATAGAAAAATCAGCACCAACTGTAATCATATCGGCTGGTCAATGGCTACCACGATATATAGACAGAGTGCTCTTAAATCAGATAATGAACTAATTGGACTAAAGAAGCATTTCTCAAGAAGGTGTCACTCAGTATTCTAAGCCTGCCCCTGGAGACCAAGCCGGAAGTTTCTTTTGTGTCCATTGTCTGTTCTTGTAAAATTTAGTTATTTGAAAAGTACGGTACAAGGAAAACAGTGGAAAATAACATATGTTAAATCTCTGTATTTATGTGTATTCCTTTTGAAGGATATATTTTTGACATATAAATAGAACACTGGATCAATGCAATTATTCAAACATTAAATATATACTATATATATATATATATATATATATATATATATATATATATATATATATATATATATATATATATATATATATATATATATATATATATATATATATATATATATATATATATATATATATATATATATATATAAAACACTTTGGTAACCATTTCCCTAAAACATTTAATTTGAAGTCTTGGAGAAGTCAGTTTGCATATATAAAATTAGATAGCGTATTTTGATACCCTTTACATAGATTAAACTTTTTCCTCTTACGAGCTTTTCGATAAATAGATAGTATAAGCGAGAAGCAAGTACAATAGCTATATGTCTGTATTCCATTTCGCAATGTGAACTTGAATCCTGCCTTCTAACTGACACCGTTTTGGCACCATTGCAATTCTCAAAATCATGCAATGTACATACTATTCATATTATAAACGAAATACCCTTTTGATAAAATTTTTATAAAAAAAATATTCTGTGTTGTTTATTACTAAATAAAGATAATATACTAACAAGTATTCTCTGTATTATTAACTCATTTGCTCGGTTGGTCAGTAAGAGTAGTTATTCAGATAAAACAGTGTTTTCCAAACTAACAATTCAGAATTATGAATTTTTTTTAATAATTATTTCATTTTAATTGTGATTAATTCCGATGTTTACTTTTTCAAAATATCGAACAAGAACACAAGTCAAAGTAATTGTTTTTAAGTAATGCTTCCATTTGTATTCCAAACTATTTTTTTAAATAAAGAAGTTACAGATGACTAATATATATATATATATATATATATATATATATATATATATATATATATATATATATATATATATATATATATATATATATATATATATATATATATATATATATATATATATAAACTACCTAATACCCCAACCATAAAAAATAAACTACAAAATATACTGTGAATAATACTCTTCGAACCATGTTCAGCTAAATTCCGCAATCGTTGAACATCTAAACTGGTAATCCTAATATCTATTCCATATACGCAGTTACAGAATATCATAATTATATAAAAAAAATAAAAAGATTAACCGCTCTATGTCGATATCCGTCATGTTAGAAATTTACTACTACACACACATACACATATACAATGAACAGAAACCAATTCGCCCAAATCACTCCCTTTAGATTTTTAAATTCTTTCAAAATAATATTTCTGCTTAAGATATCATTTAATTCTATACCTTCATTTGATCTAAAATTATCTTATTTTACTCCCATTCGTCCAATGGAAAGATAGGTACCCAATGGTAGAGCATTGAGAAAATATTTTTGTTTATTCTTTTCTGTCTGTGCTCCCTGCTTACCTAATAAGTCATCATAAATCATAAGCAGAAATGACATAACATGACATAAGTGACTTTCAGAGGCAGCTATTTGCTCAATGAAGGGATTGGAGCACATGCAATGGAATGCATTTTTTTACGTCACTTATGCCGAATGCCTCTTTTTCCTTTTTTCCAGGCAAACATTCAGTCTGCCTGTCTTTTGTTTGCCTGTTCCTCAGTGGAGCTCCAATTACAGTCAGTAAATGCGCAACTGTTTGTCTATTAGTCTTTATCTGTGGAGATCTTTGTTCCCACAGTCAAAATAAATATACTACCTGCATGTCCTATTATTATTTTCTAGGCCAGTCTAACTGCGGACCTTCATGTTTCCGTCTATAAACAATATGATGTTCTCTGCGTGTCTCTTTGTCTTACTAATCTGTGGAGCTTTACACAACCATCAGTGAACAATTTTTTTTTCTCTCTCTCTCTCTCTCTCTCTCTCTCTCTCTCTCTCTCTCTCTCTCTCTCTCTCTCTCTCTCTCTCTCTCTCTCTCTCTCTCTCTCTCTCTCTCTCTCTCTCTCTCTCTCTCTCTCTCTTCTCTCTCTCTCTCTCTATGAGTCTGTCACTTAAGAAGCTCTCTATTGTTCCCAGTGAAAAAAAATGTCATCGATTTAGGTTTTGTTTTAATTATGATGCCATAAAACTTCCGATTATACTTAAGGCATTTCGAAAAAGGCTTTGATTCTTTTTGATTCCATATTTCGATTATCCCTCCCCGACTCATATTACCAACCAAATTAAGTTTTAAGGAATCTCTTTTCAAAGCAGGTAATAATAATTTAATTTAGTCTTTAATTGTGATAACAATAGCTGCCTCTTCTATAATCTTATTTAAGATTTTCAGACCTACTGTTGCACTTTCACAAGATTTATAATAGGATTTGCTCTCTCTCTCTCTCTCTCTCTCTCTCTCTCTCTCTCTCTCTCTCTCTCTCTCTCTCTCTCTCTCTCTCTCTCCTCTCTCTCTCTCTCTCTCTCTCTCTCTCTCTCTCTCTCTATCTATCTATCTATCTATCTATCTATCTATCTATCTATCTATCTATCTATCTATCTATCTATCTCTCACTCACTTCAAGCAGGATGTATAGTTTATACTTTATACACATTTTAAGTTTTAGAGCATCCAAAATTATTAATGTTATATGAAAACAAGATCAAAATGCTTTCTTGTTTATAAGTCTAGGTACTTGAAATTCTTCAGGCATCTTTTTGCCATTACAGACACTTTAACCTTTTTGCACCTGGTGTTCACCTAACGCATTTATTTCTTTATATATATATATATATATATATATATATATATATATATATATATATATATATATATATATATATATATATATATATATATATATATATATATATAGTAAACAGGAAATTAATAACTCCAGAATGGTAGAGAAAATTGAAACTATTCTTAAATGAATATTTGTCCATTTGCATGGAAGTTTAGACTCCAATTGTGTATGTAATAAGTTGAAAAGTATTATCAACATCATATGATAAGCCTTTGACACAAATATATTTCCTTATCTTCTACACACACATACACACTCACACGCATCCACACATGCACACGATCAGGAGACGGGAAGATACGAGCTTTGGGCTCTTTCCCGTAAACACAATTAGGTAATCACAATTAGGTAATCACACACACACACACACACACACACACACACACACACACACATATATATATGACAGCCGGAGGCAAAAAATAAATTGATTGCCATCATCAGACCGTGCACTAAGTAAACATTGATATGAGAAAAATGTTGAAGCTTAGGATTAAGACAAACATGAGAGAATGGTAAAGAATAGGAAAGGAACAGGCTGAATGAAAAGTCGAAGTAATGAAGACCTATAAATATTGCAGGATTAGGCCCTGAGATTACGACACATCAG
The DNA here is from genome assembly GCA_037179515.1 of Halocaridina rubra. NCBI lineage: Eukaryota > Metazoa > Arthropoda > Malacostraca > Decapoda > Atyidae > Halocaridina > Halocaridina rubra. Next base: position 21,256 of record JAXCGZ010000382.1, read on the forward strand.
CTTTTTGAAGGAAGATGGGTAATTAGAGTTATGAAAGACAGAATGAGGAAGAGAGCTCCAAAGGGTGCAAATGGAAGAGTAGAAGCAGTAACTGCACCGACCAATCCACGAGTTACATATTTCCACTCTGTAGGTGTGAGATGAGGCCACTTGACGATTGTAACACAGCCCTGGCAGCAGGGGAGGGATGCAGTTTGCCAGCTCATTAGAGCAGTGACGGAAATAATAACGACAGAAAAGAGAAAGAGAAGACCCCTTATGGTGGAAAGAAAGATAAGCTACACCAGTAGTAGCAGAAGAGTCACAGATGAGTCTAACCGACCACCTTAGATTCAACCCTATCTAGGAGATAAGTAGATATGAGAGCAGTATTCTAAGCAGAATGGATAAAATATTCTTAGATTTTAAGAAAATGAGAAAAAGGAAAGTAACGACGGAAACGAGACAGAAATTCCTATTTTTTTAATTCAATTTTAGAAATTTGGATACTGTGCCTCCTACAAGACCAGTCAGAGGCAATCTGAATTCCTAATTTCTTCATAGAATTAAGGGGGTAAATTTCGTTAGTTTCGAAGACAATAGGGCTATCAGGAGGCAAAGAGGGTAAAGCGACATCCAGAAACTGTCTCTTGTAGGCATTATATGAAACTTAATTTTGGGCTTCCCACTTAAGTTCTCTCTGTAAATCAGAGTTGCGAGTTGAAGAAGAGTAATACATGAGTGCTTACGAGTAGCAAATTAACTTAATGAGGAAAAGGCAGAGGAAACATGAAGGGTAGAATTGTCTGCAAAGGAGTGCAGAAGAGGGGAGGTTGAAGAAGATCGTTGAGGGAGAGATGGAACAGAGTAAGTGAAATAACAAAGCCCTGTAGGACACCACTCGAAACTGGGAATGAGCTAGATGGTATGTCGTCAACAACCACAGATATAAAATGGTCAGAAAGAGGACTGGAAATCAGAGATTAGAGTGAAAGGGTAAAGCCATAAGCAGGAAACTTGGCCAACAGAGCTTTGTGCCACAGTCAAAAGCCTTAAAGATATCTAAGGTAATAACAATGGAGTCCCCATACTTCTTCCAAGATGATCATACATGAGTTTGATAGGACCGGAGGTCATCAATGAATTTTGCCATGCAAAAGCCATAGAGGTGATAAAAAAATAAGTGAATTAAATTTAAGATGTATAAAAAATTGAGAACTGAGCAAATTTTTTATTACTTTAGCGATAGGCAAGGTTAGGGCGATTGGTCGGAAATTCGAAGAAGTACACTGTTTATCTTGCTTTGGAACACGTTGAACAAGATTATGCTGCTAAGATGGATAGATACTAAGAGAATAAGGCAAAAGAAACGGCAAAACATGTGAGCCAATACATCTGCAAACGCATTAAGAATCTTTGAAGAGATAATGTCGGGTCTGGATGCATTGTTTTTCTTTAGAGTGTGAAGAACTTTACTAACTTTGCATGATGAAAGAATAGGGGAGGGTATACGGCTGGAGAGTACAAAATACAAGGGTCAGGCGCACTGGAATCGCTTGCAGAAGAATGAGCAGAAAACTGAGAACCAAAGAGTGGGGCAGCATGCTATAGAACAGTCAGGACAAATAAAAGGAGAAAGCCTGAATTACAGAAGGTCTTGGAGAGCTATTTGGCATGAAGAGCTAAGGACATAGATTCTTCCCCTTAAATAGGTAGCTTTAGACCTACGAATCTGAGCAGTGGAGTATTCCTAACTGTAAGTAAAACAGAAGAGGCTAAATCAGAAGGAGAAGTATGCTACGACCTGCATGCTCGCTCCGTGGCCTTAATAGCCATGGACTAGGCACAGTCAAACCAAGGATCAAGAGGAGAAAAAGTTTTAACAGAGGATGAGATGAACACCTACATTCCAGAAGTTATGATCTCAGTAACGTTTAGGGCTACCTGATCAGAGTTCTGGGTCCAAAAGGAGTCGTCATTTCATGGAAAATAAAAGAGAAAGTTATGCTACTCATCACCTTGTGTGCACTCGAAGTGCCAAACATGGTGCTTAGTATGAGAAATTGATGAAGTTGAAGTAAAAACAGAAGATATAGAGTTCAAAGAATGGTCAAAGTTACCAAGAGGGGAATGAACAGAATACGAATAGCTTGAAGGATCAGAAGTAGAGAATATGTCAAGAGTGTTACTTGAAGGGAACAGGAGTAGGATGTTTGTCAATCTGCTCCAGATCATGAGTGACACAGAAAGCAAAGTCCTCACTTCTTCGTACATCTGTGTGAAAAGAATGAATCCACTCACTGTAGTATACATTGCAGTCTCTAATATAGAGAACCTCATTATGTGGGTGAGAAGATAACAAGAACTCATTGCAAGAAGAGAGATATTCAAAGGACACTAAATCAGTAGCAGAAGCAAAGAAATACAATAGTGGTGGAGAGATAGATCTTCAGTCTGGATATTCAGGTCTGTGTGCCTTGCAATAGGGGTGATAGGGTTGCACTAAGCACAGACCCCACCTATGGCAAGGAAAGAAGAATATAGGCTATAGTGAAAGATTTGAAACGGATCAGGGCAAGTACGGCTATACAGCAGGGTTTCAGAATTGAGGATGTACCCAATTGCTGTTCCACATACGAAGGATATATATATATATATATATATATAATATATATATATATATATATATATATATATATATATATATATATATATATATATATATATATATATATATATATATATATATATATGGTTTTGGCTACATATGGAAATTGAAAGAAATTTTGAGATCCTTAGTACATAGTACTTTCGGGTGTATAAGTCATCTTCGGAGGAATCTGATTTGTACAAATAAACAAGGCAATATATATACATACAGAAAACAGGAGAAAAAAGGATATTAACAACACATCAAAGGAAGTTATGCGCTTGATCATACCCCCACATATTTTTGGTCATGGTGAAGGTGTGAAACTAGGTAAAGCACATACGGTCAGTGGTAGGAGGAAAGGGATACATACTAATTGATAAAAATAGTAGTAATATTGAGGAAAACACCCTAAATTTAATAATAATAATAATAATAATAATAATAATAACAATAATAATAAATATAATAATTATAATAAAAATAATACTAACCAACAATAACAACAGCACAATGATAAGGAAAAAATAACGATATAAACAGTAATCACAAAGAAAAAAAATAATAATAATGATAATATTAGAAATAGTAACAATAATATTATAATAAAGCCAATAATATAGAAATTATGAAATGATAATAATAATGGTGTAATAATGGTAATAATAAAAAGAAATAATTATAATAACAAATACTCTATCTTATGTGCATTTTTATTCTAGTCATTATCTAAAAATAAAGAAATCTATCTTTTCTTCAATGTTTCTCCGAGCTTTCCGTATTGTAAGCCCAGAATTCCTTGGTCTTGCAATTGATAAAATCTTTACTCTTTGAAAAAATCTTTGTTATCCCAACTGATTCTTAAATATTTGCTTCAGTGCTGCAAAACGCATACTTCATATACCATCCCTCCCCGACTGTAATGTTGTTTCGAATTTTAATAATACCCTAGTTATTCCCTATTTTTAGGGATGTCATTGCTTAGTCAAGATTTTGAGAACATTAAATGTCCACTTAGTTTTCAAATATCAATATACTCTTTGCAATACATTGATTAAAAATAGTCCTGTTTACACTTCTAATATTATATATAAGATTCCAAGTAAAGGATGTAATAAGTATTATGTAGGCCAGACTAGCAAATCATTAGAATTTCATGTCAATCAAAATAAATATAACATTCAAAATTGCCATTATTCCAGTGCTTTGTTCAAGCATTATGCTGATTGCAATCACCATACTGACTGGAACAATGCTTCTGTCTTAGTAAGCAGTAAGGATGATATTACTAGGAACATCTTGTAATTTGCAATAATTAACTTAACTGAGCACCGAAATTATGTCATGGTTTATTTGTAATTGATCCCATATTATCAAGTATGCTTCATTCAAGTTTGAAAAAAGTAATATTGGAAATGACATAATATTCATTTTATCTATAATTGATTTATTTTTACTTTAAATATGTTTGTTATTATTATTTTTATTACTATTATTGTACCATTATTATTATCATTTCATAATTACTATATCATTAGCTTTATAATATTATTGTTAGTGTTTCTAATATTATCTTTATTTTCATTAATTTCTTGTGATTACCGTTTATATCAATATTTTTGTCCTAATTATTGTACTGTTGTTATTGTTATTATTGGTTAGTTACCCTGTGCGTCGTAAAAGTCGACTAAATAGGGTGGAGCGAGGGGACTTGGAATCCCCTCCTCTATATTTACTTTCCACAAAAAGTCAGAAGTCTTTTCTATGACTCTGCCATCCCTTTATAAAAGGGAATATGGCTTTGGTATATGGATGGATGGATCATTGTTATTATTATTATTACTATTATTACTAGTATTGTTATTATTACTATTATTATTATTAATATTATTATTATTATTATTATTATTATTATTATTATTATTATTATTATTATTATTATTATTATTAAATTTGTGTTTTGTTCACTGTTACTACTATTTTTTTAGCAATTTAATGTGTTCTCATTTCCTCCTACCAGAACGTATCTACTTTATCTGGTTTCATACCTTCATCAAGACCAAAATAATGTTGGAGTATGGGCAAGCAAATGACTTGCTTTAATGAGTTGCTAATTTCCTTTTTCTCCTGTTTTCTGTATGTAAATATATCGCCTTATCCGTCTGTGCAAAATAGATTCCTCTGAAGATAAGCAATACACTTGAAAGTACTAGGTACTGAGGTGTCAAAATTTCTTTCAATTTCCTTATGTAACCATAACCCCCCCTCCACACACACACACACACACATCACTCGAAGCTAGAAGAGTAAGGGGGGATATGGTGACAGTCTTTAAATTCCTTCATGGTTATGATAGAGTGGATAGGGATCGATATTTCGATATGGCTGGCTCTAGAACTAGAGGTCATAGTTTGAAGCTTCGGAAGAAAACTTGTTTGCAGGATGTAAGGAAATACTTTTTCAGTGTAAGAGTAGTTGATAATTGGAATTCGCTAAGCGAGGAGGTAGTTAATGCTACCTCAATCCATAGTTTTAAGGACAGGTATGATAAGTATCACTAAGTCTAAAAATGGAACCGATCAGGAGACGGGAAGATACGAGCTTTGGGCTCTTTCCCGTAAACACAATTAGGTAATCACAATTAGGTAATCACACACACACACACACACACACACACACACACACACAAGGGCAGGAGAAAAAGGAACTAGAAAAACGAATATAGAAAATGGAAGGGGAGAAGAGTGAACTAGAAACCAGAATTTCTAAACAAGAAGATAAATACAAACAGCTGAACGACAATCTAAATGAATTAGATGTTAGTTCACTGCTCTCTTCTGAGAAAGACGAGACTGCAGCTTGGAATGTCCAAATTAAGGAAAATATTGAACAGTTCAGAAAAGAGTTCAAGGAGTTGAATATGGAACATGATGCCATGAAAACTTCCTTTTCTGAGGCACTAAAGGGGAATGTGACAGCAAAAGAGGCTGTAAAAGTGGTGGCACTGGAAACCATACAAACAGTTGACTATAAAGAGACAGTAATTGAAAAATGAAAGACGTTGTGATGGAAAGGGCAAATCCAATGATTAAACAGGCCCTTGATAGAGAGAAGACAGTGGTAATGTCACGCATAAGCGAATCCCAGGAGCCAACATGGCAGGGGAGACTTGAAGAAAATAAAGCTAGGGTTGTAGACCTGATAAGAAGGCTTGGAGTAGTTTGTGGTCCTGAGGATATTGTAAACATTCACCAACTAGGCAAATATTCGAGGGAAGGAAAGCCGAGACCAACAGAAGTAACGTTTGAAAGAGGGGAAACATGTAGGGATATATTGTTGAGAAAACAATGTCTAAACGACCTTCAAGAATTCAAAGAAGTGTTCATTAGACAATACAGAACACAGGAAGAGATGGGAAAGATCAAAAACTTGTTGCAAGAGGCAAGAAGGTTAAATGAGGAAAGAAATGAAGAAGAGATGAAAAATTTTCATTTCAGAGTTCTTCCAGACAAAGGGGAGATAAAGAAGATAATGACAGAAGATCAGGGGATGGGGCATCATTAACATTGTTATACACAAATGCTGATGGATTAGCTGGTAAGGCAGTAGAATTAAAAGATAGGATTCACAACAGTAAGGCAGATATAGTAGCAATTACAGAGACTAAATTGAGTGAGGACATAAACAGTGTCACAGTTTTTCCTAAGGGCTTCAGAATATTAAGAGTTGAAAGATCTGAGAGGACTGGTGGAGGGATAGCACTGCTCATAAGTGAAAGGATTCAGGTTGAAGAAATAAACTTGGCTATAGAAAGTGAGTTCAAGGAATTTCTTGTTGCTCGCATAAATACTGGGTCAGAGAGCATTATAATAACTGTTGTATATAACCCACCAAGGAACCAGAATAGGCTAGAAGTTTATGAGGAAAGTCATATAGGTACTATTGAAGTCATAAACTCAGTTGTTAACATGGCACGGGAGAGAAAATGTAGGATTTTGATTATGGGAGATTTTAATCATAAAGAGATAGATTGGATAAATCTTGACCCACACAGTGGTGAGGACTCATTCGGGGCAAGATTCCTAGATTGCGTACAAGGGAATTTCCTACACCAACATGGAAACGAGGGCCAGGGGTGGGGATGAGCCATCACTACTTGATCTAGTGTTCACAGATAATGTGTTGGATATTGAAAAAATTGAGTATGAACCACCAATTGGAAAGAGTGACCACTGTGTGTTGTTGATGGAGTATATCATTGAAGATATTCTTCCTGAGAGTAGAGGCCCTGAGGACATGAGGAGGAACTATCCGAAAGGAGATTACATCATAATGAATGAGCCTTTCGCAGTTATTGACTGGAGAACCTTATTTTACAACAAATCTGTACAAGAAATGTATGACATATTTTGTGAGAAATATGGAAAGATAGTAGATTGCTGCATACCCTTCACCAAAGTAGGTGTAATTCATGCCAGAGAGAAATGGTTCGATAATGAGTGTAAAAGAGCTAAGGAGTGGAGAGACAAATGCTGGAAAAGGTATAGGAGGAGAAAAAACATAAATGCCTGGCAAACCTACAAAAGAGGAAGAAATGACTACCTAAGTAAGAGAAGAGAGGCTGGGAGAGACTATGAGAGGGACATCACCAGGAAGGCTAAAGAAAATCCCAAGCTTTTCCACAGCTTTATCAGAGGAAAACTGAAGGTAAAAGAACAGGTTTTAAGGCTTAAGAGAGAGGATGGAAGCATCACTGAGACGGATGAAGAGATCTGCAAAGAATTGAACAAGGAGTTTCAGTTAGTAGTTACAGTAGAAAATACACCACCCCCTCAGATTGCAGAGACAGAAGCTCAAGGGCCGGTATTAGAGAATATTAACCTTACAGCCACAGAGGTATGCAAGGCGCTGATGGAGTTAGATGTTCATAAAGCTACAGGTCCTGATGACATATCCCCTCATGTACTTAAAAAATGCGCAAACTCAATATCAGTGGCACTAAGTATCATATTTAAAAAGTCACTGGAGTCAGGGGAGATTCCAAGATGCTGGAAACAAGCAAACGTGATACCTATCTTCAAAAAGGGAAGGAGGGACACGGCTCTAAACTACAGACCAGTTTCCTTGACCAGCATAGTTTGCAAAGTTATGGAGAAACTGCTAAGGAAACATATCTCTCTTCACTTGGAATCCTTCAACTTTTTGTCAGTGAGGCAACATGGCTTCAGAGAAGGTAAATCAACAGTAACAAACTTATTAGAATTTTATGATGAGGTAAGCCGAATCTTACAGGAAAGAGAAGGCTGGGCAGATTGCATATTCCTAGACTTCCAGAAAGCGTTTGACACTGTTCCACATGGGAGACTTATTAGGAAGCTGCAAGCAATGGCTATAATAGGTGGAAATGTCATGGAATGGATAAAAACTTACTTAGAAGGAAGGGAACAGAGGGTTAGAGTAAGACACTCAGTGTCTGAATGGAGAAGAGTTAGTAGTGGAGTTCCACAGGGTTCAGTTTTAGGGCCACTTTTGTTCCTTGTATATGTAAATGACCTACCAGAGTCTGTAAATTCATTCATGAATATGTTTGCAGATGATGCAAAGATTGTGAAGAAAGTAAGAAACGAGAACAATGGTAGAGAACTTCAGGGAGATCTAAATAGTCTGCATGAGTGGTCAGAAAAGTGGCTAATGAAATTCAATACTTCAAAATGTAAGGTAATGAGAATGGGTACCAGTGCAAGAAGGCCCAAGCTTGACTACTCGGTGGCTGGAGTGCAACTTCAAGAGACAGAAAATAAGAGAGATCTAGGAGTAAACATACTGGCAGATTTGTCTCCAGAAATACATATAAATTGCATAGTAAGGGCAGCATATGCATTCTTATCAAATGTAAGGGTAGCCTTCAGGCACATGGACAAGGAAATGTTCAGAAATATTTATGTAACCCTATGTTAGGCCAAAACTCGAATATGCAGCCCCCTTTTGGAATCCGCACTTGAAAAAGCACATTGCTAAGCTTGAAAAAGTTCAAAGACATGCCACGAAACTGGTGCCAGAAATACGCAATCTCAGTTATGATGAGAGGCTGAGGGAATTAGATTTACCATCACTCGAAGCTAGAAGATTGAGGGGGGATATGATGACAGTCTTTAAATTCCTTCCTGATTATGATAGAGTGGATAGGGATCGATTTTTTGATATGGCAGGCTCTAGAACTAGAGGTCGTAGTTTGAAGCATCGTAAGAAAACTTCTTTGCAGGATGTAAGGAAATACTTTTTCAGTGTAAGAGTAGCTGATAATTGGAATTCACTAAGCGAGGAGGTAGTTAATGCTATCTCAATCCATAGTTTTAAGGACAGGTATGATAAGTATCACTAAGTATAAAATGGAACCGATCACGAGACGGGAAGATACGAGCTTTGGGCTCTTTCCCGTAAACACAATTAGGTAACTACAATTAGGTAATCACACACACACACACACACACACACACACACACACACACACACACACACACACACACATACATACATACATACATACATACATACATACATACATACATACATACATACATACATACATACATACATACATACATACATACATACATACATACATACATACATACATACATACATACATACATACATACATACATACATACATACATACATACATACATACATACATACATATATATATATATATATATATATATATATATATATATATATATATATATATATATATATATATATATATATATATATATATATATACGCAGCATTAATGACTAGATATAGCTAAAAATATTATATATTAGAATATCTGCCCTATTACAAATAAATATAAAAATAATTATCTAAAATGTCATTGCAGCATAATGCTTCGCAATGAAATACATCCTTAGGTAAGTGTTCAAAATATTTCTTGCTTAAAGACAAGTTGTCTTATATAACTCTCAACAGCATTATGTAAGAGAACTGGTTAATACATTATATCCAAAGAAAATGTGAATGTCTCGTTTCATCATTTGTTTGATCACCAAGATTTGTTTTTACTTACAAAGAACAGTTTCCTGTGGTTTGCGTCATTTGATATGATGAAAAGATGAAAAAAAATAATTTTCGTCATATTTATGTAGTGCTTAAAATAATAATAATAATAATAATAATAATAATAATAATAATAATAATAATAATAATAATAATAATAATAATAGTAATAATAATAATAATAATAATAATAATAATAATAATAATAATAATAATAACAATAATAATAATAATAAAAATAACAATCTATCTATCTATCTATCTACCTTGGCTGTTTCCCCCACTGGGGGGTAGCCGACATCAAAAAAGAAACAAAACTAGAGTTTGGGGAGAAGTTACTCTCCCCTCTACTCCCCTTCTTCTTTGACGTCTCGCGGGAGGTTATTACAAGGGGAGGATTCCCAGTCCCCTTGCCCCGTCCTCTTTTAGTCGCCTCTTACGACACGCAGGGAATACGTTGGGGTTAGTCTTTGATGTTGTGCCCACCACCACTGGACAATATAATAATAATAATAATAATAATAATAATAATAATAATAATAATATAATAATAATAATAATAATAATAATAATAATAATAATAATAATAATAATAATAATAATAATAACCTCCAAATATTACAACTGAAATCTGCATGGAAACTTTGTACAGACAATAAATAAAAGAAACATATTCAGTTATAGATCCTCCTACTATGTTCAGTTTCAGAAAAGCACAATTATTACTTACAAAACTTAATATTTATATGTAAAATACGACTGTTCTAAAGAACCAGTTAGCAAGATTTCTGTCAACCTAATCCCCATATAACTACCATACTGCATATCGCTTGTTTAGAGCTGTATACACCATATGTCTGGATAGGTTATTATCATTGCTTTAAAATTTGCTCATATCAAATAAACAACAGAATGTCTCCCTCTTGGGGTATTTTCTTGCCAGAACGCTTTGATTTGAGAATTATTTCATAAAAGAAATAAATTCTTTTGTCATTTCTTAAGTACACTGCTATTAGTTGAGAACTCGTCAAGTCAGGCAACCAGTACAGATTGTTTTCTAGCTACAAGGTGGTGTAGGGCTTTGCCAAGTTTGTGTGGACAGATTATATTGTAAATGTTCTCTGATAATGTATGTCAGTATTCATTTTAGCTTTACTGGGATGCAATATGACAAACATTGGGCCTATTATTTATATATATATATATATATATATATATATATATATATATATATATATATATATATATATATATATATATATATATATATATATATATATATATATATATATATATATATATATATATATATATATATATATATATATATATATATATATATATATATATATATATATATATATATATATATATATATATATATATATAAACTTAAAAGAAAATAAATACAATTATTAAAGTTTCTTTACCAAAGCCATCCAGTCTAAAAAGTATGATACCTATTATAAGCATTGGAATTTTTAAAAGAAATTGTAAATTTTTTTTAAGATAAATCTATTATATGGTTGGCAGCCATAAATCTTTTCTATTTTTTTATGAATACTCTCTTGCACATACAATTATTATTCATAAATAAATCTGGAACTTCAAAGCAGCTCTGAGATCTAAATGAGCTATATTACCATGAACTAAAAATATATTACTTGTAATGAAAAACTTGATTCAATTATTCCAAGGCAACAAATCAATGTTCATGATATTTAAAAAAAAACACGAGAGAGAGAGAGAGAGAGAGAGAGAGAGAGAGAGAGAGAGAGAGAGAGAGAGAGAGAGAGAGAGAGAGAGAGAGAGAGAGAGAGAGAGAGAGAGAGAGAGAGGTATTTGCTAACCTCTATGTGTTTGGAATAGAAGCATTTATTGAGGCTTATTTTTTATCACTATTAATAATCTGATCCTCTCTCTGGTTGTAAAGTTTAATCCAATAATTGAATTTTGTCAATAGAGCGTTCATAATATTAATTATTTATATGCAAAATACTATACAATAGGCGATTTGCTTACACATACTTCATATTAAAATAATTCCAGTGCTATTTATGAGCATTTATCAATATTTGTAAGTCATTGATTTTATTAGCAGTTATATGAGAACATCAGGATTTAATCCTGTTTGGCTGTTATTGTGAGTGAAAGTTATTTATTTAACAAAGCAGTGTATTTGTATAATTTTTATATGTTTATTATTATGAGGTTTTAAGATATTTATTAGAAAAATAGAGGGAGAGATCTGTTATAATAATAATAATAATAATAATAATAATAATAATAATAATAATAATAATAATAATAATAATAATAATAATAATAATAATAATAATAATAATAATAATAATAATAATTCACAGTAGCTACTTCTATACATATAACTAAAAGTTGTCGGAAAAACAGATATGAACTTTGTGACATGCTGCCATAGTGTAAATTATGACAATACTATGTCAGAAATTGTTGGAGAAACTTTTCTTGGAAGTATTTAGTGCTGCTACTCGGATAATATTCAGTATGTAGATTTGCAACATGACAGTTGGGCATTTATATCTTACTAATCCTCCATATCTCTGGGTTCGCTGTACATTGAATATTTTTTCTGTCTGTCGTTTTCCTTTCTGTATCATTACCTCATCTCTGCCTTTTCCTTAAGCTTTTTCTTTTCCTCCATGTTGGTGTTTTCTCTTCCCCGAGCCATTACTGATGAGGGCAATTTTTCCTCTCCCGGTGTCACACTCATAAAAAAAAAACTTAATTCATCTCTTCTGCATTTGTGTACGTGTGTATGTGTGATTCCTGTGTGGATGCGTTTTCATTTATTCTTTATAACTTCTCACTCTGGAGAGAAGCAAGACAATTGTATTACTATAAAGCATTCATACAAGATTCTTTTTTTTTTAACAAATATCGATACAGAGTTGCTGATTTATCGTCAGCCACAGTATTTGTGTTAATTATGCAAAATGTTTACAAAATTATCATCATTCTGTACATGCCTGTGTGTCTGTAAGAGTAAATTAAGTTTACTCATGTAAATGCAAGTAAATTTACCTTTTGATATTAAAAAAAATTCCGAGGTGGAAGGTTAGTTTTAGCTGAATATAATAATAACACTGTCATTTATATTCAGAATATTACATTTTTAATGATGACAAAATAACTGCATGCTTAAAATAAAGATAAAATATACTTAATAACTGCACACAGAAATTGAAATAAATTTCCTTAACAGATAAGAAAAAACTACTTTCAAGCAGCTTTACACTTCTTTCATTCTCTCTCTCTCTCTCTCTCTCTCTCTCTCTCTCTCTCTCTCTCTCTCTCTCTCTCTCTCTCTCTCTCTCTCTCTCTCTCTCTCTCTCTCTCTCTCTCTCTCTCTCTATCTCTCTCTCTCTCTCTCTCTCCACCCCAGCATTCACCACATAACTGAATTTTTCCATAAGTGGTATATGGATTGGTAGGAAATAAATATCCGACAATGATTTTGTTTTTTCATCTTCACTCAAGATCTAGAAAAAGGTGCTTCATATAAAATCTCTTTTGAGCTGGATATTTCATAGGGAATCTCGTGAACGATATCTTACAAATGCAATTCATTCTTCGATTTTTTCGTACTGTGATGTACTTGTATATCCAAGTACTAAAATACAATTAGAAAACAAAATTTATGTAAGTCTTAATATAGCATTAACTAAGGATATACCGATTTTACTACAGAAAGTACAGTACTTATTTACAGAAATACTTACCAGTTTATACGATTAGTCATTAAAGAAATAATAAAGTTTAAGACGTCTTTTTAAATTCAACTGCCAATCTTTATTTTTAAAGCCCTTTCAATGTTTGTCTTTAATTCTTTAATTATCACCTTCATTTCTGATAGGCTTCTGTTGTAACCTATTTCATTACCCATTGTACTATATATTAATGCAATTGTCCTTCTTATGAAGGGGTTGAAGAAATAAAACCAAAACAGTCATGCGAGGTAATTTCGTAGAGGCGATTCCTAATCTCTTTACTCCTCTCCTTCAGTTGACAATTACGACATACAAAAGAACAAGGAGGCAGTATTCTTGTCCCACATCTCAAGAGAAAGAAAGAAGAAAAAGCAGAGTAAGAGGGAAGAATGATGAACTGTCGGAGTCGTTCAACTCCTCAGTTGGATAAAAAGCACCCATCTACACACACACACACACACACACAAACACAAACAAGCTAGAAGAGTGAGGGGGGATATGGTGACAGTCTTTAAATTCCTTCATGGTTATGATAGAGTGGATAGGGATCGATATTTTGATATGGCTGGTTCTAGAACTAGAGGTCATAGTTTGAAGCTTCGTAAGAAAAGTTCTTTGCAGGATGTAAGGAAATACTTTTTCAGTGTAAGAGTAGTTGATATTTGGAATTGGCTAAGCGAGGAGGTAGTTAATGCTATCTCAATCCATAGTTTTAAGGACAGGTATGATAAGTATCACTAAGTATAAAATGGAACCGATGAGGAGACGGGAAGAGCTTTGGGCTCTTTCCCGTAAACACAATTAGGTAAACACAATTAGGTAATCACACACACACACATAAAATGTATAACAATAAAAAGTGAGAATATGCTATGGGAGCATAAGGCACTTTAAACTCCTCAGTTGGATGCACACGTTGACTTAAAGGTGCTAGTTTTAAAGGATCTCACTTAGCAGTGAAGTCCCTCCTGTGATCACTTCTGTAATATTACAGTCATGATGCCTGATCACAATACATCGACCCTATGTATGAAATTAATTAAATTGCTACCACCTATTCTATCTCCAAAATATAATGAAGAAAATGAAGAGTATAAGGAAAGAATGAGTTATGGGAGAAGAAGACGCTCAAGTAAAAAAGCATATGTAGTGCAAGAGAGAAAGAGAATGACAAATAAGAGGCATATGCTCCACTCCTCACTTAACTATATCCCACGCATTTCCAATTCCTGGTGGAAGTAATTTCATAAAGCCAGAGATGAAATGATCAATAATTTGCCTTGTTTCTTAAAATAGCATTTGAATATAGGGATTTCACAGGAATCAAAGAGAGTTTTTGTATTAAACTGCATATAAAGCGCAAGAAACTGCAGCATTTCAGTATATTGTAAAAGGAAACTCATTCCTATTATTATTATTGTGAATAATAATAATAATAATAATAATAATAATAATAATAATAATAATAATAATAATAATAATAATAATAATAATAATAATAATAATAATAATAATAATAATAATAATAATAATAACATCCACTTATACCCATCATAAAAATTGCAAAGGACCAGATTTATCCAAAACTTGTTATTTATGTCAAAAGGAGGTCCAATTATTCTCTTTCATGACATCAATTTGCACTATAGGTCAGTAGAACAATACAAATACCACAGTATTACAAGGAGTGCATTCTTAGTAGCATGGCAGGAATGGACAGGATGAAGAATGAGCATATTAGAGAGACAGTGAAGATAGTACGGTTTGGGCATATGATGAGAGAAGCGTGACAGAGATTCTTTGGGCATGTATTGAGAAGGGATGAAGGGTATGTTGGGAGAAGAATACTGATGACGTAGTTGATAGGCAGAAAAGAGAGAGGTAGGCCAAAGAAGAGGATTATGGATGTAATGAGAGAGGATATAAGGCCATGTCCTGTGATGATGGAGGATGGAGGTGATGAGACGATAAAAAGACAGCTAACCTGCTGATGAAACAACTACTGGGAGAACAGACAAACAAACAAACAGTTATTTCCATTTTGTACAATGGTTATTCAACATTAATAGTAACTTATAAGTAGACATGTAATTAAACTTATAAATAAGAGGGTAATACATATAGTTAAATTAAATGTAGCTTTCATAGAAAATAATAAATGCTGTAATAAAAATGTTAACAATAATGTTAATAATAAAGTAGTAAGTATGACATTAGATACTGGATCATTATTATCGGCATCATTTCCATATTTGCTTTCCTTACAATGAGAATAATTTGTTCTTAATGTGCAGCAACTATTTGTCCAAAAGAAAACTATATAGTTTGCCTTTGAAAGCTTTGAAGGAGGATGCATTTTTAAGATGCTCTGGAATATTATTCCAGGGTGTTGGCCCTTTGATAGTAATCATCTTTGAACCTGCCTCTGTGTTTGTTCTGTGAATAAAGAGCTCACTGCTCTGTCTTGTGTTGGCTCCGCTTATATCCCTGACTGTTTCTAAATCAAATAGCCAGCTAGGATAATGATGGTCCAAAATTTTGAATACAAAAACATAAATAGCATAAGCAACCTTGTTTTCTGACCGCAGCCACCCAAGTTTATTGGGAGCTGGTGTGATGTGGTCATATATTCTTATTCCTCCCAGGGCAACTCGAGCTGCAAAATTAATAAGCTTCTGTATTCTATTTATCTGAGTCTTAGTGAGAGCTCCCCAAACAGTTGTGCAGTAATTAATGAGACTTAGGGCTAGAGATTCAACAACAGTTATTCGAGTGGTAGTCTCAAAATTGTCTTTTATTCGTGATAAGTACATTAATGTTCCTGTAACCTTTTTGCATACTTTATCTATGTGGGAATCAAACAAGATGTGGTTATCAAAGTGAATTCCTAGGTTTTTGACTGTTTTGCTAGGTGTGATAATATTGTCGCAAAAAATTAATTGTTGTGTTTTCTGGAATTTGTGCTATGTGGAACCTTGAACCAATAAATATGCACTGTGTTTTACTTCCGTTAATTAACAGCCCAAGTTCTTGAAAATAGGTTTTAATTTTTGACAGAGTATTTTCTGCTCTTAAAGTTAGCTCTGGGAAATTATTAATATCACCACTAAGGAGTAGTTGAGTGTCATCTGCATATTGTACGACTAGACATTCAGAAATGAAAGAAGATAGATCATTTATGTAAATGGAGAAGAGGATAGGACCAAGTACTGATCCCTGTGGAACACCAAATGATAAATTTTTTGGCACAGAGATAATGTTGTTAAGACGTATAGACTGTTCACGATTAGATAGATACTCGCTAAACCAACTTGGATCAATATTTCAGTTAGTACATTTACTTAAAAGAATTTCATGGTTTACACTGTCGAAGGCTTTTGATAAGTCCAATAATACAAGCAGAGATATTTTTTTTCATATCTATATTATTATAGATACTATTCGTAACTTTAAGCAGTGCAGCTTAAGTCGAGATTTTCGGACTGAAACCATGTTGGTTAATCGTTAATAGTATATTTGACTCTAAATATGACATAAGTTGGCATGTAAAAATTTTTTCTAATATTTTAGAGAATATGGGTAGCAGGGAAATGGGACGATAGTTTGTCACATCTTCTCTGTCCCCCTTTTTATGCAGAGGTATTACATGTGATATTTTCCAAGAGTCAGGAAACTTTTTAGTAACAATGGAAGTGTTCATAATAGTTAGAATATAGGATGCAATCATGGGTAGAGCATCTTTGATGAACTGAAATGGTATACCATCTGAACCATAAGAACCAGAGTTTCTTAGGCTCTTTATGGTAAGAATTAGGGTACCACAATCGATAGGATTTATCTTGAAGTACTCTCTTGTGTTTACACTGGAGGTGTGTCATTTAAGCAATTACTCATATTCACTGAGTTGATGTTTTATTGAGTTTTTCATATGTATTTTTGCCAACGTAAGCAAAATAGTTATTAAAGTTTTCCGCTTTGTCTTTCAACTCCGTAATATTTTCATAACTTTCTGAGGTAATCTTTTCATTTGGTATCATGCTTCTTATCACTTTCCATGTTGCTGCTGTATCAGGTCTAGAGTCATTAAATTGTTTTCTGTAAAAGTCATTTTTACTTACACTGATGAGAGATCTGACACGTTTCTTTTCTGTTTTATAACGTTCTCAGAGAGTCATATCATATCTATTCATTTTTAGCACTTTTTGTATTTGATTTCTGATTTGCATTGCCTCTTTGATGTCATTAGTTAGCCAGGGGGCTACGGGGTGGGTTATTTTTCTTGTTACAAAGGGTGCACTACTATCTAAGCATTCAAGGAAGACTTTTGTTAGAATCTCAACCTGCAAATCAACGTTATCTGTGTATTTAATTCTATTAAGTACATTTGTGTTGTTGATTAATATTTCACAAAATATATCAGGGGAGTAATTTTTTAGACACCGGAATGTCTTGAAGAGAGGCTTCCTTTTGTGCTTGTTTATGTTTAGCATAGCAATGTTCAGCTCGTGGTCTGCAATTGGGCTGGGAACTACGTCCCTCTAGGGTATACTATCCACTTTAATTGTTATTATCAGATCTATAAGAGTCCTAGAATTAGGGGTTATGCAGGTCGGTTTTGTCACTATTTGTGTTAACTTCACAGTGATGATCACCCTTTTCATTTTGTTATCTGCTGAGAGCAAGTCATCATTAAAGTCACCAAGTATGTATATGGGTTTATTGCGCACACAGATATTTCTGAATGTTTCTAGCAGATGATTGAATGAACTGGTAGGTGCTTTAAGGTGACAGTAAACACACCCTACAATGAAAGATGGAAGTTTCTGATACTGCACAGTGATCCATAAATCTTCGAGCTCCTCAGTTTTTTCTAAACCTGTGGTTATTTCTGATGCACTAAGATAATTTCTAACATAAATACTGACTCCACCCCCTCGGCCATGGTCATTGCAAAATATTTTAAACTCTGGGATATTCACATATTTATTTTCAGTTGTAGGAGGAAGCCAAGTTTCGCTTACACAGAGAATGTCTATGTTGTAGTCATTTATTAGCATTATTATTTCCTCAAAATGAGCGAGCAGGGACTAAGCGTTCACATGTACTAATGATACATTCTTACCATGTTTCATTTGGGTGGTATTCATAGTTATAGTTGTAGTTTCTACTGTGTGATTCTACTGGGAATTCATCATTGTAGTGTGTTCTGGGGTTAGCCCATGGATCCTGGTGTCTGTACCTGCTGTTGGATGTGTAACGCTGGTTTGAGTACGTGCCATGGTATGATCGGGCCTTCCCAAAGTTTGTATGCCTAGGTGAGTGTCTAGGGTTGTAAGAGCCATCACTCCAGGAGAAGTCTCTTGTGCATGGACGGCGATAAGAGATGTTTGTATCGTGTCTCTTTCTGTAGTCTCGCATATAGGGGATTGTTTCATTAGCTCTTTGCTGTTTATTTTGGTATGACTGTAGTTTGGGATATTTTGTAGAATACCCAGGTTGTGTCCATTGTTTGCCCCCATGAAATGGTTGGACAATTGTGCCTGTAGGCCATTGATTCAGTTTGTAAGGCACATATTCAAATCCTTTCAATATCGTTATTGCGAAGGAAACCCAATTTGGTGTGCGAGAAAGCTCCTTAATCAAGACTTCTTCAGAAGGAATGCCTCGATTTGTCAATGTATTACGTATCTCTCTCTCAAAGGGGTTGCCAGGAATACGATTATATATTTGGGCTGTAACCATTGCACTTGCATTATTGGGCAACTGTGGCATTGGGGGAGAGGACTTCGATGGAATGTTTAGAATAGAGAGCTTGCTGCTATTTTGTCTTTTCTGTGTTCTTCATTGTTTTGCTGGGTAGCTTATTTGTGCTGGAAGATGTAATTTGGTTGTCCTGGTTAGTGATAGTTGCTGTGTTGTTAGGAGTAGTGGAGATGGGCTCTATATTTTCTTCTCTGTTTTGCAACTCTTTACCAGGTTGGTTGTTTGTGCTGGGAAGAATCTTGTTCTGGTTAGTGCCTGTTGTTGTATTGTTAGGAGTAGTGGGGAAGGACGCTGTTGTTTCATCACTATTTTGTAACCAGTTACTGATATAATTATTTATGCTAGATGGTGTATTCAGGTTGTCTTGTTGACTATCACTTTTATCTGGATCTACCTCTTCTTCACTACCACTGTCACATTCGTCTCTCAATGCACTGAAGGAATTGTGAGTAGAGACAGAAAACCTAGTTTGCAAAACCTGAGGGTTGCTGATAGAAGGGACATCATCGTTGTTAGGTGACAGCACTGAATTGAGAGGTGGAGATGTTTCTAATAGCAGTTTCAACCTAGAATTTTTTCTTTTAAGTAGGACAATGTCAGATTCTAGGAAACCCACCTTGTGTTGTAAGGCTTTCACCTTTTCATCATCTGCTTCCAAAATTTTCACCTCATATGCAAGACTTTCTATCATTCATTGTAGGTCTCCTAGGTCGTGTGTTTTTTCAAACTCTATGGAATTTACCCGAAATTTGAGGTTGAAAGAGTTTGTCAAGTTCACCATTCATTGAGATATTCAGGACACTTGTGCTAAAAATGATTATATTTGTATTTATATTTTTTACTCACTTTTTTATTATGTGTTTACCGTTGTGTAGTGGAAAAAGTTCCACTACCTCTGAAAGCAATTGTTGACTTGTTTTGTACAGAGTGACTTTTTTTATTTTTTCCAATTCCCTTCTGATGTCCTCACGTGAATATACGAATATTCTGTCCAAAGATGATATAAACACTTCGGGAAAATCATCAGTATTTACACACAGAAGGTCATAAAGGTCAACATTTTCCGATGAGGACATTCTGGTGTGAATGGGAAGGAAACTGCGGTATGAGAGGAACTGCAGGTTCACCTAAGAAAGGTCCTTTTTGGTTGAAATCGGTAACACTGGGAAAGACACTCTCAACAGTTTCTGATATGTTATAAGATTATTATCACTTAGACTTAAATTTGAAGATTTATATTTCAGTATGCTTTCTATAATTTTATAGCTGTGAATTTAAACTCTGTCACTTAATAAACGCAATATTATCGGGAGCTCAGTGCGTACACGTCCTCCCCCACAAAACATATATACTTCTGTGAAAGATTCTTAATAGGATGGCATCTCATGGTGATAGTTCAGAAAACAGGTTTTTCAAGTTTGTGTGGCAGGTGTAAGAAATAAAGCCTCTTCACAAGAAGCTGGAGAATACTTTTGAGCATGTTGCTTAGGATATTAGGGCATTATAGCTACAATGAAATTTTGGTATATTACTAAACTTTCATTAAGAAGAGAGGGAGATAAGTTTCATAAGGGCAAATATATCCTGGGAGAAGTGGGCGAATGCTCGTGAGAGAGAGAGAGAGAGAGAGAGAGAGAGAGAGAGAGAGAGAGAGAGAGAGAGAGAGAGAGAGAGAGAGAGAGAGAGAGAGAGAGGAGGAGAGAGAGAGAGAGGAGAGAGAGAGAGAGAGAGAGAGAGAGAGAGAGAGAGAGAGAGAGAGAGAGAGAGAGAGAGAGAGAGAGAGAGAGAGAGAGAGAGAATTGTGCATAATGAGTGATTCTAAAGAACTAAGTGCCATTTATCCTTATTGAGCAAAATCTACATATCCTAATATACTGAGTGCCCCCTTATCTCCTTAATCATCAAGGAAATATGCATTGTGCGTTTTCCCTTTTTGATTATTACTATCATGCCAATCTGACAGCCCAAGAGGACAAGACACTTCAAGCCCTCTGGAAGAGTTGGGATGTCATTTGAATATCAGGGCCAGATGGGACACTACGAACTCCTTCCACAATTTACATTCCTTGTCGCTATCATATCTCTCTCTATCTTACCTTCCAGACTGTCTCCTATAATATTTCGATTGCTTAACACTCTCATGATATACTGCATATATATATATATATAATATATATATATATATATATATATATATATATATATATATATATATATATATATATATATATATATATATATATATCAGTACAAACTGTTAGCATACAGCACTAACTAGTAAGGAAGCCCATCAGTGAAACAAAACTTATAAAACAATGCTATATTCGGATCCTAAATGGATCCCTTCTCAAGCACAACCCTTGAGAAGGGATCCAGTCAGGATCCGAAATATAGCATTGTTTTATAAGTTTTGTTTCACTGATGGGCTTCCTTACTATATATATATATATATATATATATATATATATATATATATATATATATATATATATATATATATATATATATATATATATAGATAGAGAGAGAGAGAGAGAGAGAGAGAGAGAGAGAGAGAGAGAGAGAGAGAGAGAGAGAGAGAGAGAGAGAGAGAGAGGAAAAAAAAAAAAACTTTTATATGTGTTTGGGCATACATGCGTGCATGTGTGTATACTCTTCATAGAAATCATAGTGCCAATGATTTCATATGCGTTTTTAAAGCTTTGGATCATACACTGCTAATCTAAAACCATTTACTAAAACTACCTCAATGCAAGATAATAACTTCGAAGTGTCCTTTAATTCGGTATCTGGTATTAATATCAATATATCGAATGTTTTTTGAATATTCATATACAGTACCTTATAAATACTGATGTCTAAGTTTTATTATAGTATCCTGCTTGCATACATTCATATAAATGAATTGCTATAAGTTTACCTACATACATATACACAAGGCCTCATTCCCCCTTGAATGGAGGGTGGCCAAGCCGAGAAATGGACATTCACCACGATCCACACATACCTCAACCACTCCTCTGAGTTCCTTGGGGATAAGGGGTTGCCACGCTTTCTGCCCTTCCACTCTGCTTGGGTCACCCACAAGGTAGGCCGGCAATGATATTCTACAATGAAGCCCGACAGCCGCAACTGGTTTACCCCCACCGCTTCATCACATGGCAATTCCCCTCACACCCGTCTATCACAGTTCACTGAGCTAGCAGGTGCGAGAGATCCCTTTGGCCTGCATCATTTATACACAATTTCCCTCCACTCATTCCTATCGCTTGCACGCACTCTTCCTTGGTCCACTGACATTCCACGTGCATTCGAGTGGCTCTTTTCGCGCCATCCATCCATCTCATTCTAGGTCTCTCTCTTGACCTAACTCCAATCACCTCTGCACTAAATACACGCTTCACTATTCGTTCATCACTCATCCTTTCCATGTGTCAAACCAAAGCAACACTTTCTGATCTAACCTATCCGATAGCTTCCTTTCAACACTTGTCTCTGCCTGACATCCTCATTTTTTACTCTATGCATTCTAGATACACAATTCATACTTCTCAACACCTCATCTCCATTATATTCAACCGGTTCCTTTCATCCTCTCTTGAATTCCAAGTCTTTCCTCCATACGATGCTGTCGTCGGCACAATCACACCTTCATATATCCTTCTCTTTGCATTCATTCCCAAATATCTATTTCCCATTACACATTTCTACCCACCTAGACATTTACTTGCTGCCTTCACTCTGTGACTTACCTCAACATCAACTCTTCCAATCCTTGATGCATGCGGCTTCAAAGTAACTATACTTTAGAATTCTACTGCGTAATCTTAATTTACTGAAATATTCATGTACTTAACAAATTTCTCCTAATCTCCTGCAGTGTTTCTTCAATAGCTCAAAATTGCAACACTGGTACCCTCATTATATATTTTCAGTAGTAACCTGAAATTTGGGCGATAACATTGAATTTCATGTCAATTATGCCTCAATGAAAAATTCTAAATATTATATATATATATATATATATATATATATATATATATATATATATATATATATATATATATATATATATATAATACTTAAATTTTTATATAAGAACTCCCATTTAAGACAAGAGGATATCAGTAAGTATATCACCAAGGGATACTCAAACTACGTGCTGTGCTTTGTCCGATATCGGAAACGAAAGAAATCATCTTACTCACTGTTTTACAATGTATTTCAAGAGTTAACAGTTGGCTGAGAAAAGGGATAGATATATATATATATATATATATATATATATATATATATATATATATATATATATATATATATATATATATATATATATATATATATATATATATATATATATATATATATATATATATATATATATATATATATATATATATATATATATATATATATATATATATATATATATAATATATATATATATATATATTTTTTTTTAACCATCATCGTAAAGATGAAAACTCACCAACGATATCTAGGTAAAATAAGCACAGTTTTCTCTTTAGACTTTCAATCTGGCAATTAGGGCGTTTCATATAAGATACAAAAATTTCGTAGGCTATTAAAACACACAAAAGCTACTTTATCCAAATATGGTATCTATGTTTCTAATTGCTAAGGGGGTTTATAGCATATTTTGAAAGGAACATGTAGTATGTTCCTTTCTATTGATATTTTGGAGAGTATCAGAAATTAAGTAAATGACACCCTAGAAAAGCGACTGAGAGGAGCAAGAATTAAGAAATGAACGTCAATCGGAGAGAGAGAGAGAGAGAGAGAGAGAGAGAGAGAGAGAGAGAGAGAGAGAGAGAGAGAGAGAGAGAGAGAGAGAGAGAGAGAGAGAGAGAGAGAGAGAGAGAGAGAGAGAGAGACTCATTATGACGATGATCGAAGTAGACATCTAAAACTTTCATCCCATCGACCAAATGAAAATAACATACATAGAGGACTTCATCTGACACTGATTACTAATACTTGATAGTTGACGATGGCTCTTCTGAGCAATACTAGTATGGTAACAATTAAAGAAAACGAAATAAAATTAGTCAAGACATTCATTCAGTGGTATTTACCAATAATGAAATATCTTATCTGCATAACATTATATAACTGGGAAACCGGTCCTTAGCTTAGAAAGGAGTTGATATCAGAACATTATAACACCAGGAGCATGATAAAGTAAACTAAAGATGGAGTGATGAAGAAAACGTGGAGGCATGTAGTTACTGGTCAGTTATATTTTTCACATTCTGATATGTTTCTCAGAGGAAAAAATAAAGCATTAAAGAATATCTGACGTCTTTTTAAATATATTGTTCTGCATTATGTTTTTAGATTAAGCAATACAAGTTTAAATAATTATCTGCCACTTAATTTCCCAATATAAGGTAACTTGTCAACCATAAATACAATAGACCTTCAATTCGTATTATATAACTTAATACCAAATAAGATTTGCATATATGATAAATAACTTTAAGTATCGTAACATTACTGTTAGTATCATTATTTGTAGAACTTAGTTCTACAACAAATAATAATTAACCACCGCCACATTCTCCTTTTCATATAGTATCTATGAATTCCAAATCCTGTCTTGGGTGAGGCAAAAAGTTTTGCTGACCTAAGATAAAGTGCTAGCACGTGTTCTGGCCCTAGTGTCACTTTTAATATACACATTCCTTCTACTGACAGACATGCAATGTATGCAAAGTGCTTGTGACAGACTTTGGATCTTGAAAGAATAATCACTGGAAAAATGCTAAGGAGAAGTTGGTTTAGAGAGAAGATTTTTTGTAATTATACAAGCTTTACAAAAAATGCCCTCCGAGATTCAGTAGCTCAGTGTATATGGTGCTTTGTTTCCTACTAATATGTCATGCGTTCAACTCCCATTGATGACCCACAAATATGCTCTTCACTAAAACCACTATTAGATAAAAATAGAGAGTAGAAGTCATTGTACTGTAGTCCCTGTTATCTCAACAGGCTTAATAAACACACCTTGATATACAAATTTTCTAGTATATTAACGAGCTTAGATGCTTATGGTTACAAACCTGCCAGTCCTACAATTCTCATGAAAAGCTTAAGTAAACAAATAAAAAGTTAATGGCAGAAGACTGAATTTCTCAATCTTCAAAAATTCCATTTTATATCCGCTGAATGGATTTACCTTATGCATTTACCAAACTACCTATCTAACCGCCTTACTTTTGCTATTCTTTTTACAAAATTGTCATTATTTCATTCTCATTTAAAATGTTTTTTTTTTTATTCAAGTGTATAATAATTTGAAATAACATAAATTATTACATTATTAGCTTATTCATATCACTGCTAATTATTAATTTTTTAATACTTACCCTTTAGATCCCACATCTTCTATATTGCTAATATTGCCAGACTTAGTTAAAGAAACAAAGGAAAAAGATAATCCTACCTCCTTAATAGTAGCTGCACCATGTGCTGCAATATCATTATCTAACTGCTCGATTTGTTATATAAAGTACCTGCATTTGTGTGTGGATAAGCATAAGTGCCTCCGCTGCACCTAAGTGTGTATGCATGGAAGTGCTTGCACTCTGCTACATACTAGTGCAAATGTGTAGGTGTTTCATCAAGCACAATAATTCTCACAAACACGGAAAATGGGAAGGAGGATTCCGATGAAGTAACTGCAAATGACATCGGTTCCAAAAACTACATTTGCTAAAGGATTGCGAGGCACAAGATTGAGGTGATAATCATAAGTATTCTCTTCTGTGTAAGCAGAGCATCCCAAAATCCTTGTGTCTTCACTCTCTCCTTATACTGCTGAAGGTGACGTTCAGCTTGTTGAAGTCGAAAATGAAAGCAGCAAGTTATATTCATTATTGAATACTTTTGGATTAATATTGGGTTTATTGTTTCTCTACTTCTCGCTGAACTTTTGTATGTGTTTTTATTAGCTAAATTTTATTTTATCTTCATTTTCTACTTATTGGTAATATAGGTGACTGCATTAAATGCTGGGTTGTAATACATGAGAGGTCATGTTTGAGCCCCTTTGCTCCTGGTCATTTCAAGAAAGTGGATGAGAAGATAAAGGCTATTGTAATCCAATGGTTGAATAAATTTCTCTGCACACTTACATAATGATTTAGAACCAGAGAGGAATGTATATTTCACACAATGTTCTAAGACATATCACTTCAGATATTACTTTTGAGAATGTATATAAGGAGTTTCACCCATTGAAATACAGATCTCTTAGCCAGCAATGATTTACAAAAATGAAGTCACTTTGTATACGAGGTATTGTAGGACAATCTCATCTGCGGGGTAGTAAATATACCTTGTAGAAAACAAATCACACGAGAAAAAGGCGATCATTTACAAGTTCCACTTCCAAAGGGGACAGAATATATTTTTCCATGAATGTTTTCACCAAAGGGTTTTTATTTCCTAATATTACTTGATGATTCTCCAAGGATAGGGAAAACTGTCTGATTGAAGAAATTTATCTGGATACTTCACACACACACACACACACACACACACACACACACACACACACACACACCGCGCGCGCGCGCGCGCGAGCACACATACGAGAGAAAGAAAGAGAGAGAGAGAGAGAGAGAGAGAGAGAGAGAGAGAGAGAGAGAGAGAGAGAGAGAGAGAGAGAGAGAGAGAGAGAGAGAGAGAGAGAGGAGAGAGAGAGAGAGGTAATGAAATGGGAGATGACATAGCCACAGAGCAACTAATATATTACAATTAGTTATTGGTAAATGCCAATTAGGAAGATTTGCACATTCTCTAATATTAAACATTTAAAGCAGTAACTGCAAAGAAATTATAAATTTCCTATTACAAATTGCTAAGTCCATGGAGAAGGCAAATCTTTTCCTACTTAAAATACTATACCCATTCACTTCTTTTGCCCAGTCTTCAAATTCCTACTAAACCCTCAGAGAACACCATCGATTCCATTTCCCTGACAAAAGACAACTTGATGGACAGCATGTCGGGAAAATGGACAGCTCAAGCAATTTTTTGAAGATTAGTGGCTACAAGAAGAAATCTATCTTATGTCGTGGGAAAATGGGTGGCAGAAGTATGATTTTACAGCCTTAGTTTCAGACTCATTCAAACTGAAAAATACTTAAAGAACTGAATACAATTGTCGAAGGTAACAGATACCGACTACAAGAAGTAAATAACAAGGGAAAAAAGAATTTCCTTAACCACAATGTTGTTACTGAATAAAATAGAAATTATCAACAGTTACTGTTAGTAAACAAATTGCTAATATACATATAATCCTTTACCACGAATTGGATTTCCTTAGTAAAAAAAAAATTGCATAGATATCGCTTAAAAGACATGCAACAAAATATTACGTGCGATTTCTTAAAGGGTGTAGATAAATTATTCAAAATAACTTCATTAATAAATCAGAAACAGTTATACAATTTAAAATATTACTATAAAATATGACATAAAAAACTGAAAAATAAAAATAAATAAGGAAAATATATCCTTTATTCTGGGAAGAAAATGCTTATTTGTAAGCTGGAAGCCACAACCTTTTATGTCTATTGGAAATTCATATATCAATATGACTGTGGCAGGAAAATAAATACAAAATTAAATATGATGCACGTGGTACACAGTCACCACATTCTGCTTCCTTGATGACCACACAAAATAATATAATGAATTAAAGAGTGGAGGGTTGAATATAAATAAAATAAGAGGACAGCTGCATATAAATTTTTCAATGCATATATAAAATATCCAAGTATACTGCACACAAAATATGCATTTATTTCTTTAGCAATTTTTGAATGAACTGGGAACGTTCGACTGTTATTTTCTAAGTAATTTACTTTCATTTAAATATTGGTCTACGACTTCCGGACTTCAAATTCCTTGCTGTGATAAAATTATTAAGTTTTCAGAATTTGTTAAATTCCACAAATTTTTATGTGGAACTGTAACGGAAAATAATAAATCCTTTATCCAGGACGATATCATAACCAGCTCCTTATTTGCAAATCTGCAGGAATAAACATCCAGATGAATAATGGCACTCATACTTGTGCTATTTCTTCCTCTCCTGTACAGGTAATGAGAGGTTCAGGTACACATCCCACTGAACACGCCACAGCTGAACCAAATAAAGTAGACTATATCTTGCAGACATTACTTATGTCTTTCATGAAACCACCAAAAATAAAAGGATCAAGATACACTCCACCACTTGCCAGAGTGACTTTTGTAATCTGAAAATCATACTATTATATTACTGTTATGCAGTAGAGTCAAAAAGAATAAAAAACACTGGAAATGGCAAAAATTAGAAACCTATAGAATAGAAGAAAAAAATATGTAACTGCTCGAATATGTGTAGAAGTAATTAAGCGCAGAGCATAGAAAGAGGCATGGGAAGAGATAGGACATAAATTGAAGAATGCTTTAAAGCAAAATAAAATTCTAGGACTATCTAAAGCTTATAAAAAGAATACGGCAAAACAGCAAAGAAAAACAGTATACAAGATGAATATGGACATATCATAGATAGTGCAAGAGAGCAAAGTAAATTATGGACAGAATATTTCTGTAAACTGTTAAATGTAATAACACATGATGAATATGAAGGTCAAGAGTATGTGTTTCTTTATGATAGAGAAAGCAGGCATGACGACATTATCAGAGGGGAAGAATCTGAGGATTCCCAGTAGGAAATTAAAAATGGAAAAAGTCCAGGTTATGATAACAAACCAAGACAACTGTAAAAAAGATGGAGGTAAATTGGCAAAGCAAGTACTATCTGATATAATCGATACACTGTGGATGGATATTGCAAAACAAAAGACTGGGGATGTCTTATTATTGTAACACTTTACAAAGGCAAGATGATTCTAGAAGACGTGAGAATCAAAGGGGCATAACACTGATATGACATGCCAGACTTTAAGAAAGTATCTTGGAGGTATCTTGGAGAAGAGGAAAGAAATGTTATGGAGTATCAGCTGGGTGAAGAACAACATGGATATAATGAGAACAGAAATACTTCAGATCTTCTCTTCACACTAAAAAAAGGTTGTTGAAAAATCATTGGAATTTAAGATGCAATTATAGATAGCAGTTATAGATCTAGATTAAGCATTCAATTCAGTACCAAGAAATATATTATGGTTGTCTACGAGAGCACAGACTGGAAGCTGCTACCAAAAGCATATATGAACCTCTTGTTAATGTTAGAACAGGGTACAACGATGATAAATGGTTTCGAGGGACAGTGGGTGTTAAACACGAAAGCATGTTGTTACTGTTCGTTTTTATAGCATGTATAGATACAGTAATTCAAAAATTTAAAGCAGATATTTATAACTGGAGGCATCATGATTTTTCTGATGATATATTCTGGACATATTATAAGATAAACTTAGAAGAGAATTAGCTTGTTTTAATGATTGCTTAAAAATTTCAGGCCTAAGAATGAATATAGTGAATACAGAAACATCAACCGTTACTAAAGAACCCCAAGAACCAACAAACACAGAATTAAGATGTGCCAAAATTAATAACACTGAATTATTCAAATTTTCTTGGTTGCTCTTTACAAATAAAGGTGATAAGAACTCTGCTGAAATTACACAGAGGCCAAGAAAATCCAATAAATATGCTTGTGCTCTCTACTCAATAATGCAAAATACTAAGTTCCTAAGATCTTAAAATAGCTATATTTGAGGGCGTGCATACACTAATAGCGATGTATGGATGAAAAAGTTGGGCCATAAAAATAAAGACAATAATAGGATCCATGCCTCAGAGATGAAACC
This sequence comes from Halocaridina rubra, assembly GCA_037179515.1. Lineage (NCBI taxonomy): Eukaryota > Metazoa > Arthropoda > Malacostraca > Decapoda > Atyidae > Halocaridina > Halocaridina rubra. The sequence continues at coordinate 51,312 of JAXCGZ010000382.1, forward strand.
CTTAAGAACAATTGTAAAGAAAACAAGAAGAGCCAAAATTAGAATGAAAATATAAGGAGAATGGCATGAGTGGCTGCTATGTGATCAAAATTGAAAAAGGCCACTTGAGAAGGTTGGGACATCTAGAGTGAATAGTTGAGAATCGAACTGCTAAAAGATGGATGCTAGATGGAAGGAGAACTAGAGGTAGACCTCGAAAAAGTTGGCAAGACGTGGTAGAAGAGATCTTAAAGAAGCACAACTTTCCAACAGACGAAGAGATAAAAAGAGAAAGAATTTTCGAAAACACAGGACATTGGAAAAGGCGCCTAATCCCACTTACAGGCTGAAAAGCCTACTTGGGAGTGAAATTAAGAAATAAATAACTACTCTATTCAATCCTTATAGCATTTATGCGTAAAAATAGGACATTGTAAAATTTAGATATTAGGCTGAGAAAATCGTTGAGTAAAAAATTAAAGCTCCCTTAAATGTTAAATATAAGATTTAAGGATACTTCCATTTTTATAGACATTTTAATTTCTTGAATTAAGAATTAATCTAAATTTCGCTTAAATGTCTTAAAATGGAAATTTATTTTTCTGCTTCACCTCAGCCGATATTTTCAACTCATAAATTCAAGTCTAGGGCCATTTACTAAAGTATGTCTGCATACAGTAAATTTTTATGTAAAGTTAAAGAAAATGTGAGAACAACTTCCCTTAAGAGCACAAAAGCTATTTTAAGCTATGGATTTATTATCACAATTCCTTGTACTATGTGCTACATATCTTGCACTTTCATTCCAATTTGGAGTTTAGAAGGAGTTGGTATGTTGCACAAGAGAATCCTTAAAGGATTCACTAAGACAGAGGAAACTGTGTCTCAAGGCTACGATGTTCCTCGAGAAGGAAGAACCAGCTCAGAATGAAGTTCTTAATGCAACAGAGAATACACCAAAATTTGTGTTTCCATTCTTTGATATACACCGTGAATGTCACAGTGTATAAAGAGTTTTTCCACTTGGTATGGATAGAAAAATAAAATAATGTTTCAATATCATCAAAAGAGTAAAAAAAAAATATGACTAAGAAAATTCTTGAAATGCTCAAATTACGAAAAATAAAAGAATGCTCTCTTAAAAAATAAACAAGGATAACACCCATGAAAATTCATTTTATTTGCTGATTTTCAAATCGAATAAGATAGAAAAAAAGTAGGTTAAGGTCTTGCCTTATTTATAATGAAAACTTAATATCAACAGAACTCATATATAATTAATCCTAATGAGATTCTAAGGGTGATAGTATTTATTCACTCCAACATACACACAAAAGCACATAAACACATATTCACAAGTATGCATACATTGTACTTAGACTCACTATTTCCCTTTCTTTACCCTCAACAGAGCCGAAACTTCGCAAAGGCCTGTAAATTCATATAAACATACGAGACACTGCAAAATTCGTAAGCATCTTCATTAGTATCCCCTGTATTATTTCAATAACACTCCATTCTTTATGGACTTAAACACTTCATATAAAGTTTTGGTCCACATTTTTCCTAATGATTGGACACTTCAATAATATTGGACAAAACTTAATCTGAAGCTTTTCTTCATCAACATATATCAGCAACATATTCAAAATGTGATAGCCCTTTAGCCTTTGTGTACGAGTTTATGACAAGTGGCCAGATAGAGCATCATATTACCAATTAACCTCCCCTCTCTCCATCCAACATTGTGTTTTATATAGGCATGAAAGCATGGGAAACTAGTCGAAGTTGATAAACATTCACCTTTTCACTGCTTTATGATGGATGTTTCTCTGGACAGTAACTCACTTTTCAAGGTTATTGCAGAATATTATCATCTGAAACCCAGCTGTCTAACCATGCTTCCAATGAGATTTAAAATTTCTCGCTATAACCTGTATTCTCGTTTTCGTTCCAAAGGTGGGGCTGTACCTACTGCAACACTAACACTCCTATTGTAAGACTCATGAACATTGAATCTCCCGACTTTGACGATCTATCTCTCCACCACCACTATATTCCTTGGCTTCTGCTACTGTTCTCCAAACTCCACTGTGCTTTGTGTCACTCTTTGAATATCTATCCTCTTGCCATGAGTCCTTGCTATCTTCACACCCACATGCTGAATATCTCTTATATTGGAGATTTCAATGTACATCACAGTGAGTGGCTTAATTCTTCTCATACTGAGGAAAATTATCAAACATCCTACTCGTGTTCCTGATTGACACGAACATACAGCCAACATTATTGACCTATTTCTTATTTCTAACCCTTTAAACTACTCTTATTTTGTGTTTTCCCCTCTTGGCAAATATGAACAACCTGTGATCTCAATCTCTTCAATTTTCACTCCTCTGTACCAATCCCTCCTACTCTACCAATCCCTCCTACTCAGCGACGTCTTTGGCACTTTTAGCGTACCAAATGTGAAGACTTGCGTAACTTCCTCTTTGACTTCTCCTGGGATGACTATTGCTTTCAGTCCCGCAACCCTGATCAGGTAGCCATAAAAGTTGCTGAGCTCATAACGTCGGCAATGGAGGCAAACATTCCCCCCTCTACGAAAACTTTTTCTCCCCCTAAAGCTTGGTTTGATAATGCCTGTTCTATGGCTATTCAGGCCATTAATTGAGCACACTGGTCTTACCAAGCCTCACCTTCTGATTTGCTCACTTTGCTTTTATTGTAGCTAGGAATCCCTGTACTACTCAGATTTGTAGGTCTAAGGCTTCCTTTATAAGAAGGAAAGTTGATGACCTTAACTCCTCTCCCACTGACAAATATTTCTGGTCCTTAGCTAAAAACCTCTCCAAAACTTCTTTAACTCAAGTTTTCCACCTCTCATTCATTCTGATGATCCTATAGTTTGCTCATCAACTGAAAAAGCCAATCTCTTTGGCTCTCAATTTTCTGACAACTCTTCCGTAAATGATTCCAGCGCACCTGTCCCTCTATCTTTACCCCTCTCTAACTCTATGCCCTCCCTTATCCTTTCTTCACACAAGGTTCATAAGGGTATTCGCTTGCTACGAAGAAGGCATCTGGTCGCGATGGTATTCCTGTAAGGTTCCTTAAGGAGTTTGCAGATGAACTGGCTCCCGTGCTTTGCCGTCTCTTTTGCCTCATTCTGACAAGCAGTATCTATCCTTAATCTTGGAAGTATGCTCTAGTTCAAGCTATTCCAAACAATGGTGACCACTGTATCCCTTCAAACTACCGATCTATTGCCCAAAGATCTTTTATTGCTAAAGATTTCGAAACTTTTACTCAGTGCTTACTTCTTAAAGCTCCTTGAATCTCACACACTTATCTCTGATCACCAGTACGGCTTCCTCAAGGCAGAATCTACAGGTGACCTCCTATCCTATCTTACTCATGTAGGGTCATCTTCCCTGAGGAGCTATGGGGAATCCTTTGTCATCGCCCTTGATATCTCTAAGGCTTTTAAAAAAGTATGGCACAAGGCTCTGTTGCTCAAACTCTCTGCCTATAACTTTACCCCTTCTCTCTGTTCTCTGATTTCCAGTATTCTTTCTGACCGTTTTATATCTGTAGTTGTTGATGGTGCATCATCTAGCCCATTCCCTATTACCAGTGGTGATCCACAGGAATCTGTTCTTTCACCTACTCTGATCCTTCTCTTCATCAATGATCTTCTACAATCCCAATTTTCTTCTCCTCTTTACGCCTTTGCTGACGATTCTAACCATCACTTTTCCTCTGCCTTTTCTTCATAACCCTCATCTGCTACTCGTAATCAGTCTCGTATCACTTTCTTCTACACTCAACTCCAATTTCCAGAGGGTATATGAGTAAGCCACTCAAAATTTAGTTAAATTTTATGCCTCCAATTCACAGGTTCTGGCCATCTCTTTTGTGTTCTTCTGCTCCTGATAGCCCTACTGTCTTCAAAACAAACAAAATTTACTCTCTTAATTCTATCAACATATTAGGAATTCATGTAGCCTCTAACTTGTCTTGAAGGAATCACATAATCCAAATATCTAAATCTGCGTCCTAAAAATTGGGGGTGTTACTTCGTTTTTGACATAAGATTAACTCTTTATAGTTACTCAAAATCTATAAAGGTCTTATCAATTACTGCTCAGAATGCTGCTCACACATCTGGGGTGCTTCTTCTTATACTTATCTCCCTGAGAGGGTCGAATCTAAGGTAGTCAGCATTAATGATCCTTCTCTTACTTCTATTATAGATTCTCTCTCTCTCTTCGCTGTAAGATATCATCCCCTTCTCTTTTTTATCACTACTACTTCCATCGCTGATCTGATGAGTTGGCGAGTTTCATCCCTTTCCCAATGCCAAGGCCGCGTAACACTCACCAACCAGCCTTGTCTCACAGATACTGTGTGGAGATTTGTAGTTCATGGATTGGTCGGTGCAGCGACTGCTTCTTTCCATCTATCTCTAGACTCTGGAACTCCCTTCCCCCTTCTGTCTTTCCAAGTTATTATGACCTATCTTCCTTCTAAAAGCGGATGCATGTCATCTCAGGTTATAATCCTCCATATCTCTAGGTCTTTAGTACTTAGACTGTTTTTTCAGTCTGTCCTTTTCTTATGTGTATTATTACCTCATCTCCACCTCGTCTATAAGTTTTTTTCTTTTCTTTCATCTTAATATGTTCTCGTTCTCGAGCCTTTATTGATGAGGGCAGTTTTTTGCCTGTCCCGGTGTCACAGTCATAAAAAAAATAAAATGGTTACTGTGCCATTCTTTCTGAGATTAATTAGTTAAAAATTTAAAAGAAAATTAGAAAGTAAAGCAATAATAATAATAATAATAATAATAATAATAATAATAATAATAATAATAATAATAATAATAATAATAATAATAATAATAATAATAATAATAATAATAATAATATGGAATAGATCACTGAATCTAAGACACCAGAAAATGAGTCATTAGTCATATGGAATATCTAAACTGTAGTATATATATATATATATATATATATATATATATATATATATATATATATATATATATATATATATATATATATATATATATATATATATATATATATATATATATATATATATATATATATACAATAAAATACTTTATCGGGGAGTTGTGTCATGAATATTAAAAATATAATCTCTATTTGGTCTAAGGAATATTAAGACATATTTATTGAAGGTAATCCATTGCTTCCAAGAAATTGGTAACTCATTCCCATCTCTCATATATATATATATATATATATATATATATATATATATATATATATATATATATATATATATATATATATATATATATATATATATATATATATATATATATATATATATATATATATATATATATATATATATATATATATATGTAACATTCTTGATATGACTGTTATTATTGTTCATCATAATCGTTTATCTTCATGATATGAATAATGTTCTTATCATTATTTATATTAAACCCAGATGATCCAACTATTCTTAGGTAAATTCTGAAGGGTAGGCCATAATGAGACACGAATAATAGAGTATTGGTATTAATAGTCTCTGAATTTGACATTATTCAAATGAAAAACTACTCAAAAAATCGTTCTGCTTGTTGCGTCTTTATTACCGGAATCCAGTCATATGTGACCTTATTTCCATGAAAATTTATATTTATTTAGGACACTATATGGCATCAAAGTGTTATGTCCTCTGAGGAATAAACACTATCAATGAAGGCACTAACGTATTCTTGAAATTTAATGGACCTTCTAGTTGATATATATAGTTCTTGATGATAACTAATATTTTTATGTGAGTTAAAACTTATTCATAACAGGTCAAGTTTCGGTTAAAATTAGAGAATATCATAGAGTGAGTTGACATACACGAAATCTTATCTGCATGTAATTTTGTATGCAAGTAAAATGACAGTGATCTTCATGAAGTATAATGACCCTGATATTGACAATAAATCTGTCTTCTAAATCCTTGTCTACAGCTTTAACTCATTTCTATATGGGGTTGCTGTTTCTTGCTAGCCATTTCCAACCTTTTCCTATCCGGCATATCAATTCATGGTCTCAGTACCCCAAGTTTCATGTCTGGATGCCTTTCCAAGCGCCAAGCCTCACCATTTACCCAAACTTGGGACTGGCACCATGTTTTTTCATCTCTCTCTCTCTCTCTCTCTCTCTCTCTCTCTCTCTCTCTCTCTCTCTCTCTCTCTCTCTCTCTCTCTCTCTCTCTCTCTCTCTCTCTCTTACTGGCATTATTTCACCAGCAATAAGCAACTTTTGCAAGATCTCTCAGAAAAACTAATGACTAATATTTCGTGTGTGCGAGCACGACACACATATGCTTACAAAAAGGAGGATAAGACATCGACTCTATTTCATTTATATACCACTTCTATCACATACTCGGCAACCATGAACTGCCATTTCACCAAAACGATAATGTAGTGAATTCATTATTCTCTGCAACCCCAGTCAGTTAACTGAACCGAGATGGAATAATCAAAATGTTTCATAACGGTTATCCACTTATTGTATGTCAGGACCATGATATTAGACAATGGCTAAAACAAGAACACTGGTCAGTATCAATAATATATTTCGGTTGTAAAGCCATTATGTATTAAATGATGAAAAGTAACTTATTTCCTTTTAATAACCAATAACTGAATTACACAGATATGATAATAGATAACATGGCTGAACAACTCAAGGCTGCTAAAATATAGTAAAAATTATAGTAATTTTTAAATAATCTTAAAATTGATATTGCAGATTTTGTGCATTCATTTATCAGATAATAAATAAATTAAAATTGAAAGAAATATTTCAGGTAATAATTGTCATGACGAATATTTTACAAAAATTAATTTACTGTTTAGCTCTCGCCATTATAACCTCTAAGCAATAACATTCATGTACTCCATATGTATCCTCGAAAAGAAAGTTCTTTATTTATTGGAGGAGGGAAGAGGCAAGGTTAAGAAAAACATCATTTAATTAATTTTTACATATTCGTGACCAATGAGATTCAATAAATATCATGGATCATAATGAACTCCCCAACCAGCTTATATGACATTAGCTCTAAAGTACCAAACACATAACAGATCTTTAATATCCATTTAGGTACCTTCATCGGGAATCAATACATAAGTTTGACGTCAGTGGGTTATACTCTGTTATGGGGAGGAAGAAATCATCTGAGTTCTTCGAACCCTGGGATAATCAGTATTCTCCATGTTTATTCTATTCTCCTGAACTCTTGGAGAGTCTGAACTAAGATCATATCCATTTTCTATTCTTGATGGTTTTAAATGTATAGTTTAGATGGAATGCATAGTTATCATAAATGATTTGAGTCTACCAGAATGCAAAACTTAAGAAGCATTTTGCAACTAAACTATACATAAACTTTTAAAGGTGTAAGGCCTATAACACCACAAAACCGTTGGTCATTATAATTAATATATTCTGTTTTAAAACCACAATGACTTTAATATATTTCTGTTTTCAAACTATTATGGCTTTCTAATAATTTCAAGACACCTACTTGAAGAAAGTGCTGCTTCTTAATAATACACAATAAAACTAATCAACTGTATATAAATAAAAGTTATTACATCAATTTGGTTTTATGAAACAAATCTTTAAATGTCAAGAGTGCTGCTACTAAAATAAACATCACTCATTTACTTCAATAGTTATTCCTAGATTCCTTTTTTGGGTAAAATAGACAAAAGTCACCATCTCAGTGCTTCTGAATATCTTCATAGATTACATTAGAAATTTTAAGTTTAAACATGTAATGAGGGTAGAATTTCACTGGAATGAGTCATTGGTTCATATTATAAACCACGTTCACTCACACTTAACATGAAAATTACACTCATAACTTCATAGGGAGGGTGTAGTGAAGCCCTCACTGAGGCCAACATAAGTCAAATTAGTTTCCCGAATCCCTAAATTACCATCTAAATAAGTGTGATACTTAAATACTCTTACTCTATCAATTGATATCTATGGTATTGTAAGTATCTTCAGCATTCCTCAAATCAACAACTGAATATGCTGACTTGAATTTCTGAGTCTTAAGTATGTCAAAATTATCTCTTTGAAAGATACAAAGTTTGCATGAACGAAAGTTCCACTAAATATACAGACATTACACTATAAAACTCTAAGGTAATAACTCGAGCTACAAACATGTCTGGAGAGAATGGGGCAAAATGCAACTTAAAACAGGAAAATGAATTTTGCATTTAAAAAAAAAAGGTAATTCAACTGGAGAAAACAAAAAACATTCTGATGCAACTGAGCATAAACTCCTGTGAAAAGAATTCATGGATCGGGAATGAAATTGCCCTTCGAAAGGATTATCTCACAAAAAAATAAAAATAAAAAAGGAAGCCAATATTGAGACAATGTTACGAAAAGAAATCCATTTTTTGTATTTGGAAGACATAAATTTCGGAATGAAATTATTGACAGCAGTGAGGGACCGATAATCCAGTTTCTGTAATCTAGTGTACTCTTCTTGTTTATTCGGATTTGTCTTTTATTGTAAGACATAAGTTACAAATCTCTCTTTCATCATTAACATATATATATATATATATATATATATATATATATATATATATATATATATATATATATATATATATATATATATATATATATATATATATATATATTTTTTTTTTTTTTTTTTTTTTTTTTTTTTTCAACAAAATTTTATTCCATTACCTTCACAGAATATGATTTACTAAAACCATTTTCCCTCGTTTTGGATAGTTTCCACTGAGCTTGTTATCTCTCTTCACGGGATAAAGATGACGGACAGTACCCGAAAGGGAGAAAATGGATGTCTCAGGAGGGTCCGGAGGAATTAGAGAGATACTGACATTGCGGAAGATAAGAACATAAATGGAATATACCAACACTGAAGTAATGAAATATAATGTTTAACAGCTACAGTTAAAATCTGAAAAGAAAGGACTACAAGAGGGAATATGTGGCAGTGAGCAAAGGGAAGAAAAAGTAAAAAAAATAGTTTAAAACATGAAAAAATTAAAGATTACAATGGAATGTGAAGAAGTAGAATTTTGAGTATAGGTGAGAAATCATAAATATATTGGCTTTCTAATTCTTTGTCAAATGCACTTGACAAAGGATTTGGGAAATATATTCTTACAAATGCATGAAAAGACAATCTCAGTCTTAAACCATTCCACACCATTATTTGGGAATGTATTATTCATAACACACCACACATCCTTTGCTTTAATAAATAACACTGTCTCCTTTACAAACATATATATATATAGTGTGTGTGTGTGTGTGTGTGTGTGTGTGTGTGTGTGTGTGTGTGTGTGTGTGTGTGTGTGTGTGTGTGTGTGTGTGTGTGTGTGTGTGTGTGTGTGTGTGTGTAATTACCTAATTGTGCTCGTAACTTCCCGCTTCCTGATCGGTTCCATTTTGTACTTAGTGATACTTATCATACTTGTCCTAAAAACTATGGATTGAGTTAGTATTAACTACCTCCTTGCTTTGCGAATTCCAATTATTAACTACTATTACACTAAAAAAGTACTTCCCTACATCCTGCAAAGAAGTTTTCTTACGATGCTTCAGACTATGACCTCTAGTTCTAGTGACAGCCATATCAAAATATTGATCCCTATCCAGTCTGTAATAACCATGAAGGAATTCAAAAACTGTTACCATATCCCCCCTCAATTTTCTAGCTTCGAGTGATGGTAAGTCTAATTCCCTCAGCTTCTCATAATAACTCAGATTGCGTATTTCTGGCACCAGTTTCGTGTCATATCTATAAACTTTTTCCAAAATAACCTTACACTTTTTCAAGTGCGGATGATTCCAAAAGGGGGTTGTATATTCAAATTTTGGCTTCACATAGGTTTTATAAATATTTCTGAACATTTTCTTGTCCATGTTCTTGAAGGCTACCCTTACATTTGCTAAGAGAGCATATGCTGCCCTTACTATGCCATTTATATGCGTTTCCGGAGACAAATCTGGCAGTGTGTTTACTTCTAGATCTCTCTCATTTTCTGTCTCTTGACGATCTACTCCTGCCACCATGTAGTCAAGCCTGGGCCTTTTTGCATTTATACCCATTCTCATTACCTTACATTTTGAAGTATTGAATTTCATTAGCCACTTTTCTGACCACTCATGCAGACTATTTAGATCTTCCTGAAGTTTTCTACCACTGTTCTCGTTTCTTACGTTCTTCACAATCTTTGCATCATCGGCAAACATATTCAAGAACAAATTTACAAACTCCTGTAGGTCATTTAAAACCCTAATTCTTCTCCATTCAGACACTGTCTTACTCTAGCCCTCTGTTCCCTTCCTTTTAAGTATGTTTTTATCTATTTTAAGACATTTCCACCTATTCTTGCCATTGCTTGCAGCTTCGTAATAAGTCTCCCATGTGGGACAGTATCAAATGCGCTCTGGAACTCTAGGAATATGCAATCTGCCCAGTCCTCTCTTTCCTGTAAGATTCGACTTACTTCATCATAAAATTCTAATAAGTTTGTTACTTTTAATTAACCTTCTTTGAAGTCACGTTGTCTCACTGACAAAAAGTTGAATGATTCCAAGTTAAGAGAGATATGTTTCCTAAGTATTTGCAAACTTTACTGGCCAAGGAAACAGGTCTATAGTTTAGGGCAGTATCCCTCCTTCCCTTTCTGAAGATAGGTATCATGTTCGCTTGTTTCCAGCATCTTGGAATCTCTCTTGACTCCAGCAACTTTTTAAATATGATACTTATGGCCATTGATATTGAATTTGCTCATTCTTTTAAGTACATGAGGGGATATATCATCAGGATCTGTAGTTTTATTGACATCTAACTCCATCAGCACTTTGCATACCTCTGTGGCTGAAAGGATGATGTTCTCTAATACCGGCCCATGAGTTTCTATCTCTGCAATCTGAGAGGGTGAGGTATTTTCTACTGTAAATACTGACTGAAACTCCTTGTTCAAATCTTTGCAGATCTCTTTATTCATCTCAGTGATGCTCCCATCTGCTCTCTTAAGCTTTAAAACCTTTTTCTTTCTTGTTTTACCTTCAGTTTTCCTCTGATTAAGCTGTGGAAAGTTTGGGATTTTCTTTAGCCTTCCTGGTGTTGTCCCTTTCATAGTCTCTCTCTGCCTCTCTTCATTTACTTAGATATTCATTTCTTGCTTGCTCTTTTATAGGTCTCCCAGTCATTTATGTATTTTCTCCTCCTATATATTTTCCATCATTTGTCTCTCCAAACCTTAGCTCTTTTACACTCATTATCGAACCATTTCTCTCTGGTATGAATTACACCTACTTTAGTGACAGGTATGCAGCAATCTACTATCTTCCCACATTTCTCACTAAAGATATTGTACATTTCTTTTATTGATTTGTTGTCAAATAAAGTCCTCCAATAATAACTGCAAAAAGCTAATTCATTTTGTAGTAATCTCCTTCAGGATAGTTCCTCTTCGTGTCCTCAGTGCCTCTACTCTCAGGCAGAACATCTTCAATGATATACTCCAACATCACACAGTGGTCACTCGTTCCAATTGGTGGTTCATACTCAAGTTTTTCAATATCTAACACTATCTGTGAATGCTAGATCAAGTAGCGATTGCTCATTCCCACCCCTGGCCCTCGTTGGTTCCAGTACATATTTGTGTAGGAAATCTCCTTGTATGCAATCTAAGAAACTTGTTGCGAATGAGTCCTCACCACTGTGTGGGTCAAGATTTATCCAATCTATCTCTTTATGATTAAAATCTCCCATAATAAAAATCCTACATTTTCCCTTACCTAATTGCGATTACCTAATTGTGCTTACGGGAAAGAGCCCAAAGCTCGTATCTTCCCGTCTCCTGATCGGTTCCATTTTATACTTAGTGATACTTATCATACCTGTCCTTAAAACTATGGATTGAGATAGCATTAACCACCTCCTCGCTTAGCGAATTCCAATTATCAACTACTCTTACACTGAAAAAGTATTTCCTTACATCCTGCAAACAAGTTTTCTTACGAAACTTCAAACTATGACCTCTAGTTCTAGAACCAGCCATATCAAAATATCGATCCCTAGCCACTCTATCATAACCATGAAGGAATTTAAAGACTGTCACCATATCCCCCCACACTCTTGTAGCTTCGAGTGATGGTAAGTCTAATTCCCTCAGCCTCTCATCATAACTGAGATTGCGTATTTCGTGTGTGTGTGTGTGTGTGTGTGTGTGTGTGTGTGTGTGATTACCTAATTGTGATTACCTAATTGTGTTTACGGGAAAGAGCCCAAAGCTCGTATCTTCCCGTCTCCTGATCGGTTCCATTTTAGACTTAGTGATACTTATCATACCTGTCCTTAAAACTATGGATTGAGATAGCATGTGTGTGTGTGCGTGCGTGCGTGCGTGCATGCGTGCGTGCGTGTGTGTGTGTTCTATTGCATATTTTTTATTGTGACACCAGGACAGGCAAAAAAAAATAAATAAATAAAGCTACACTCATCGAGCCTGGGTACAAAGAACACATAAGAGAAATAGAGATGAAGGGTATTGTGACTTGTCATAATGTGAAAGGATAGTAAGACATGTAAAGCATATCCAAGAATATTCAGTGTTAATGTAGGCACAGAAAGAGAACCGTAACTGGAGGCAGACTTAACATCGAACTGTCCTGGGCAGCCTTATTTAAGTCCACAACAACCTTCAACTGTAGTATCGCCATGGGCCAACCTACTACATGGTAGATATATATATATATATATATATATATATATATATATATATATATATATATATATATATATATATATATATATATATATATATATATATATATATATATATATATAATGTGTGTGTGTTCAATTGCATATGACTGCGATATATATATATATATATATATATATATATATATATATATATATATATATATATATATATATATATATATATATATATATATAATATATATATATATATATATATATATGGCTCCATTCCTGTTTGTAATGGGGTGGATGAGCCAAGAAACACGCATTCACCATCATCCACACATTCCTCAGCAACTCCTCTCAGCTCCTTGGGGATAAAGGTTTACCACATTCCCCCACCACCCTGTTTGGGTCACCCACAAGGTGTTTTCTACAGTGAGGCCTGACACCTGCAGAAGGTTTACCCCTACCGGTTCATTACATGGCAGCTCCTCTCACACCTGTCCATTACACTTCGCTGCGCCAGCAAGTGCAAGAAATCCCTCTGTCCCATGTCACCTATATAAAGTCTTCCTCCACTTATTCCTATCTCTTGCACGCTCTCTTCCCTACTCCATTGACATTCCACGTGCCTCCAATGCCCTTTTTACGCCATCTAAACAACTCATTCTAGGTCTTCCTTTTGACATAAACCCAACCTCTTCTGAACTCCAAACATTCTTCGCTATTCTTTTCTCACTCGTCCTTTCCATGTGTCCATACCTACTCAACTTTATTAAATTTTAGTTTTCTGCTCAGAAAATTGAATTGGCGCCTTCTTCAAGGGCATCATTATGAGTGAAGACCAACTGCTGGAGTATTTTAGAATCACTTGACAATAAAAAAATTTAAAAGCCCTTGAATTATATGGTACACAACTGAAGCTACAACGAAACCTAATTGCATGAATGGTCGATTCACTCTAAGTGATCAGTGATTGGGTTTACGTCATGGACTCCCTTTTCTACAAAGGGCTTGGATGGTGCCTTCTAGCGAAGGACTTTGTTTTTAGCAAGTCCGACGGTTACATTGAGCTACTGACCTTTCTAACCTCAGACCGTGGCGGGCCGCTAACCCTCAACCTGACGAATCAAAGTCACGGGCGTTATTGCAATGCCATGTTGATCAATTTGTTTCACTCAAAGTAAAGAAAGTAAAAATAGTTCAGTACAACAGATGTTAACGTAAAAAATGTAAGCAGTTAACCTGATGAGCCCTCTATTATGATCAATGATAATAATAACAAAACATCTTGTTAAAAAGCATGAAATTCATACACAATTTTTAATATTTTTATATATACCATTAATATAGCTAAAAGAATGATTATAAATATATAAAGAAGTGAATGAACTAGCAATATAACTTGAACACATACGCATAAAAATATTAAAGATATTCACTTTATATCCACCCACGACTCCCAAACTCAATAAACATCCTGTTCATTCTACAATAGAAGAGTTAAAAAGAAGTTCTAAATTGAACACCTGAAGTGTCAGTAATAAAAGTTTCTTTGTAATATAAGAGATATACCAAGGAAGATATTACATGAATGGTGTGTGTGTGTGTCAGAATAATAATAATAATAATAATAATAATAATAATAATAATAATAATAATAATAATAATAATAATAATAATAATAATAATAATAATAATAATAATAATAATAATAATAATAATAATAATAAAAATAATAATAACAATAATAATAATAATAATACATAAGAATTCAGATAAAAATGCATTCAACAAAGATAAATACTCATAAGAAGAACAACATAATGTCTTTGGTTTTATAAGAAAGGAACATATAAATATTTCTACCTGTAATGAGAAACTTTAATTTTATCATGACCTATATGAAGTAAAAATATATAAAAATGATGGGCATAAGACATGAAATATAAAAGTGTTTTGACTTTTCAAATAAATATAAATAATCATATTCAGTGATATATTAATCTTTACGATTTGATGGAGACAGAATATTTTAAATATTTTGGTGAAAAGTATATTAGATAAAACAGTATATTCTCAAAAAGTGCATAAAACACATCTATACACACACACATATACATAAACATACCTCCTCATTATTCCTCTACGTTTTGTAAACTTCAACTAAATGAGATGAATCAAGAACAGTTGGAATCCCCTCCTTTGTATTTTCCTACCACAAAGAGATAAGCATTTTGTCTTGATGTACCCAACTCCATTATAAGGGTGATCATGGTTTGTATGTGTGTAATTACCTTATTATGCATACAGTTAAGAGCCCTATGTTCATGACTCCCGTTTCCTGGTCGATTCTATTTTTATAATAAATGATACTTATACTTGTCCTTAAACCTATTAAATGAGGTAGTATTTACTACCTATTCGCTTAGCAAATTCTAGTCATCAACTATTCTCAAACTAAAATATGTACTTCCTTACATTCTGCAAAGAAGTTTCTTACGAAGTTTCAAGCTATGACCTCTAATTCTACAGCAGCGTTTCTTAACCTTTTCAAACCTCAGCAGCCTCTGAAGTCAGGTCTAGACAGTCTAGCATCCCCTAACTTTGACTAGTATCTGGAAGCTACAGGATAAAGTAATGCAAAGTGCAGAACTAATTGATCATATATTTTGCTCATTTTCGAGGACAAATACATTAAGGAAGCCAATTTACTATTGGCAAAAGCAATAAGAAAAACCAAAAGAATAGCAAAGAACTTGGACAAACTCAATCAAACATACACTTATGAATGCAATATTTGTCGTTGCATATGTGCGACCAGTTTCTCAAATTGAGGCTTCACGTTGGCCAGAGCCACCTTCATATCGAGGAGCAGCCCATCTTGAAGGCAGCTCCGGACAGTTGTTTTGATGGTGGGGAATGCCTTCTCACACAGGTAGGAAATGAAATGATCATAAACATCACTGCCCTCACCAGTCCAGGTATGCTAGCAACTGATTACACCAAAAACGAGAGAGAAGTAATGTACAGAATTTTGTCTGACAACCCTGGTCCACCTGCAGATCAATAAGCTCCTCCTTCAGGGTGCCAGCATCACTCATGTGTGCCAAGAAGGGCTGATGAATCAATTTTGGAAATGTATGATCCTTGGGAGTGTAATTTTCCAAGGTGGTATCAAGTTGCAAGAGGTGAGCAACAATATTTTCTACAAGTATAGGACTGATTGCTTTATGCCCAAATTTCTCTTCAAGGATAGGAAAGGTTCCCACACTCCCTCCCTGGATTTGACGCTTCCAAAGAGAGAGCTTCCTCTTGAGGCCTTCTACCTTCTCTGTACAAACATTATTACTAGCAAACAGGCCTTGCATGGACAAGTTGAGGTCACTCAAAAGGTTGAAAATATCTGCCAGATAGGAAA
>JAXCGZ010000382.1:72500-75863 GCA_037179515.1 Halocaridina rubra
GTGTGAGAATTTGTGTATGCATACTTTGCTTATGATAATAAGTTCTGTTTGTCATAGAGAGAGAGAGAGAGAGAGAGAGAGAGAGAGAGAGAGAGAGAGAGAGAGAGAGAGAGAGAGAGAGAGAGAGAGAGAGAGAGAGAGAGAGAGAGAGAGAGAGAGAGAGAGAGAGAGAGAGAGAGAGAGAGAGAGAGGAATTCTTCACAATGTTTTTCTTGCAATAAGCATTTAAAAGGCAATAGCTTTAAAATATAAATTTCAATTACTTTCTATTACCAAGATTATCTTAATATCTTATCTTTATATTTATTTATATATTTTAGAGAAGGAAGAAACAACTAAAAAATGACAGTGAGGGAATGGTCTTTATCTATTAAAACTCTTAATATTACAAGAACACTTCAAGTAACTAGTCAAATTATTGTATTTTGTCTGACCGAAATCCTTAGTAAAAATCATTCTATAGTTTGCATATGCTAATGATTATTGATATCAGCGTAAAACAAAACAATATATAATGCCCAGATATTGTAACTGGGCTACGGTAGAACAGTAGTAGCGCACATCGGGAGGCAAGAAATGCGTGTTAAGAGCCCGTAGTGGATCTGGATGGGCATCCAGTCTTAATGTCCAAGGTCCAACATGTCCCCACTCATGGGATCTAACTGTGACACAAAACAGTGCACACGCACACACCAGATACTGTGAAAGCATTATTAACAAAGTTTTATGAACAAAAAGATAGCGCACATAAACTAATGACCCTGCTATCATATATCCAAAGTACTACTAGCTATCTAATATTCTGAGACTATGTTGTTGCTCTTATAAAGGTCCTTGTAAGGTTTTTTGACACATCATATATGAATGTGAGTAAGCTATACAACTGCCTCTAACTAGGATTCAAACTTACAACACACATAACAATCAATCAATGTGCTTAAAGCGCTACTGACAGTACCAATGAAGGCAGGAAGGAGTTGCATTGTGTATTTGTGGATTTAGAGAAGGCATATGACAGGTGCCGAGAGAGGAGTTTTGGTATTGTATGAGAAAGGCAGGAATAGCAGAGAAGTATGTGAAGTTGGTGCAAGATATGGTGAGGACGGACAGGTGGATTGACGACATCAGACAGGAGTCGCAGTGGGCCTAGATGTTTGTGGATGAAAATATGATAGTAAACGAGAGTAAGGAACAGGTTGAGGCGAGCTGAAAAAAAGGGGAGTGAAAGTCAGCAGGAAAAATACAGCATACATGAACATAAATGAGAGGAAGGGTGATGGAGTGGTGAGCTTGCAAGGCATAGGGGTGGCGAAGTTTGATGAGCTTAAGTATTTGAGGTCAAATGTTCAAAGGAACGGGGAATATTGTAGAGAGGTGAAGAAGTGAGTGCATGATGGACTGAGTGAGTACAGTAGAGTGACAGGAGTTATATGTGATAAAAGGGTACTTGCAAGAGAAAAAGGTAAAGTTTACAATACAGTACTGTAACTGGTAATGTTGTATGGTTTAAAAACAGTCCCACTCACAAAAAGACAGGAGGCAGAGCTAGAGGTGGCAGAGATGAAGATGCTGCGGTTCTCTCTGGGTGTGCTTAGGATGGACAGGATAAAGAATGAGTATATTAGAAGGAGAATGCAGGTAGGAAGATTTGGAGACATGGTGAAATAGGCGAAATTTAGATGGTTTGTGCATCTTCTGAGGAGGGATGAAGATATTCTTGCAAAACCCCAGCTGAGAATAGAACTCCATAGCAGATGAGGGAGGACATGAGGAAGTGTGTTGTGACAGAGGAGTAAGCAGGGGATAGGGCGATATGGAGAAGATTGATCCGCTGTGGTGACTCCCGAGGGGAGAAGCCAAAAGATATGGTGATGATGAGGATAATTATTATTATCATTTAGTTATCTTATTGCAAAAAATAAAAAGCCACGAGTAGTTGATAACTTTACAATGTCTCAATACTTTCATAAGCCTCTGCCACCTTTCATAAATAAGAGGAGAGGCTGCTGAATGTATTAATTAATTCAAATTTCTATCAAGCTCCTTGGATACACGTTTATTTTAGATTTTTTAGGAATAAAATACAAATACAGATACAACTTAAAAAAATATCTTTGCATAATACTACTGCATATGGAGTAGCATACAGGTAGAATGCTCAACTCAAAGGTGATAGGCAGACCCACGTTTGAGCTAATGGAAGGATGATAGGAAAGGCACCATCCTTAATTTCCAATCTTCAATCTATGTCCACCCACTAATGGGTCTCGTAGTGACACATAAAACGTAATAATATGTATGTATGTTTCTATGGGGGCAGAAGTAGCTCAATGGTAGACCACATGAGTCAGGAAGTGGAGAAAAGCCTGGCCAATGCAGGCTCTTATCACACAGATGGCGGTATTGAAGGACATCCAAGCTTAATCTTCCAGCTTCAACTTGTCTGTGTTCACCCACTCCATATGGGGATCAATTGTGACAAAAATACGACTAAAGTTTGTATACATTCCAATATGATTTCACCATAAATAAAGTAAGAAGAAAAGTCAATATTAAGTAAAGGAAATTTTTAACAAAAACTGCAGAAAACATTCCTTGTCTCAATGGTTTCTTGGTGTTTGGGCCTAAAGATGGCTCTTTTTTAGTGCCCCGGTCTCTCTCTCTCTCTCTCTCTCTCTCTCTCTCTCTCTCTCTCTCTCTCTCTCTCTCTCTCTCTCTCTCTCTCTCTCTCTCTCTCTCTCTCTCTCTCTCTCTCTCTCTACACACACACACACACACACAAACACACACACACACACACACACACACACACACACACACACACACACACACACACACACACACACACACACACACACACACACACACACACACACACACTGAACTTCAGTCTAAGGAAGTAATCTCGGAAACTTTGATAGTACAAGTGAAAAGTACTCAGCAAGATATTTTCAACAAGCAATAATTTACTGTCAAGATTGTACATCGACATATTCAAACTCACTGCTATGTAATACGAAAGGCATATTAAAAGTATTAAAATGTAATCCTGCAAGTCAAGACTTGAGCAATTACGGCATTTTCTTCATGTAAGTAATAAAATAGCTAGTTTATGGTGTATCCAATTTATGAAGTATGTCAATTTAAAATGATAAGGGATTTTTAGGCATATCCAAATGATAAAGATATTGAAAAAAAATATAAATAATCTGTGTTTTCTCGTTAATTATCTAATAGAGGCTTAGTGCTATAGATACAACAATAGCAATTTAGGGTATCTTAATATGCAATAATACTTCAGTTTGCAAGTTCTGCAGCGTAAGAACTTTTAACAATTAGATTATATTAGTGTGAATGTATAAG
>JAXCGZ010000383.1:0-2500 GCA_037179515.1 Halocaridina rubra
ATGTAGATTAGATAGACATATGACAGAGGTAGGGTGGGTATGAATAGGTTAGTGCTTATTAGAAAAATCATAAAAAGAAAAATAGAATAAATAAGTAGAGTAGAATAGAATAGGTTAGACATGCTGAAAATACAATTCAAAAATGGAGCTGCCTCGTGTGTGCCAGTAGGCATGTTGCAGTGTCCTCTATTCTTATGTTCTTATGTTCTTATATATATATATATATATATATATATATATATATATATATATATATATATATATATATATATATATATATATATATATATATATATATATATATATATATCTATATATATATCTATATATATATCTATATATATATCTATATATATATATATATATATATATATATATATATATATATATATATATATATATATATATATATATATATATATATATATATATATATATATATATATATATATATATATATATATATATATACATATATATATATATATATATATATATATATATATATATATATATATATATATATATATATATATATATATATATATATATATATATATATATATATATATATATTTATATGCATATGATATATATATATATATATATATATATATATATATATATATATATATATATATATATATATATATATATATATATATATATATATATATATATATATATATATATATATATATAAATAAATATATATATCATATATATATATATATATATATATATATATATATATATATATATATATATATATATATATATATATATATATATATATATATATATATTTATATATATATATATATATATATATATATATATATATATATATATATATATATATATATATATATATATATATATATATATATATATATATATATACATATACATATAAATATATATATATATATATATATATATATATATATATATATATATATATATATATATATATATATATATATATATATATATATATATATATATATATATATATATTTATATATGTATATATGTATATATATATATATATATATATATATATATATATATATATATATATATATATATATATATATATATATATATATATATATATATATATATATATATATATATATATATATATATATATATATATATATATATATATATATATATATATATATATATATATATATATATATATATATATATATATATATATATATATATATATATATATATATATATATATATATGTATATATGTATATATATATATATATATATATATATATATATATATATATATATATATATATATATATATATATATATATATATATATATATATATATATATATATATATATATATATATATATATATATATATATATATATATATATATATATATATCTATATATATATATATATTTATATACACATATGTATATGTATATATATATATATATATAATATATATATATATATATATATATATATATATATATATATATATATATATATATATATATATATATATATATATATATATATATTCTTCTACAATCTCAAATTAACTTTTTTTTCGAGTTACTATCCAACAGAACTACCTCAGGAGACAGGGGGGAATTATAAATTTCTCTCCTTTGCATACTTACAGTCAGGTAGGTACTTAACTAACTTTTTTATTATTCTCTCTCATTTTCCTACCCAAATATACTGCCCAATATCTGTCTTCTGGCCTTCAACTGGCT
Organism: Halocaridina rubra; assembly: GCA_037179515.1. Classification (NCBI taxonomy): domain Eukaryota; kingdom Metazoa; phylum Arthropoda; class Malacostraca; order Decapoda; family Atyidae; genus Halocaridina; species Halocaridina rubra. The sequence continues at coordinate 1,762 of JAXCGZ010000383.1, forward strand.
AGCTTTCAAGGGAAATTTTGAATGTTGGAGCTGTGCCTGCCCTGTCTCTTCGGTGTCTGGTTCAACCGTCTATTTCAAATACAGGAAACAGGCTGTTTGACATTCTTGTTGTCATTTCTTGTGAATTGACACTCCCTTCTTCATGACCAAGCTGAAATAATTGTGATAAGCATTATAATGGCTAAACTTTCAGTTTTATTTTATCAATCTAACATATCCCTTTGGACAAATAATGTATATACTGCAGCTAGAAAGGAAAATAAAGAATCATTCATAGATTCACGTCCATTATCACGTAAGATCTATCTTGGAATTCTCGGAAATCGAATAATAATCTCATTGGCAGAGTAGGGGACAAAACAAAATTAAAACAAACTTTGCAGCTCAACCATATCTGTGCAGGTGGAGAATCTCTTTCTCAAAAATATCCCTCAATAGATATCGCAACTGCTACATCACCTCCCATAAAAATACGCTGATATGGCCTGCAGAAGGACCCGGTGGAGCAGGGGAACGATCCTTGCAGACTCCTCCTCCATCATGCTTCCCCAACGGTCCTTCCCGCAATTTCACCCACGAGAACAACCCCCACATTATACCCCCCGTCAGTCACACCCATTCTCTCTCGCACTCGACACTTTCAAGAGAATCATATCCTTTCTCTCTGTATACATCCCTTCTACTTACAACGCGTTGGTTTCCCTCCCCCACCACTCTGAAGGAGTGGGTGTGTGAAATC
>JAXCGZ010000383.1:25000-47500 GCA_037179515.1 Halocaridina rubra
CTATGCAGGCAGTCACCCATTCCACTGGCACGAATGACAACATAAAGCATATATTAAACACTCTCACTAACCATTCCAATGCAGTCACACCCCCTTCTTTCAACATCTCCGCTCTAACACCATCCATTCCAGGTGCTTTACCTGCTTTCCCTTTATACAATGCCCTTTTCACCTCCTCTCTTGTAATCTCTCTCTCATTTTCGTCTCCCATTACTGGCCCTTGAACCCCTCCCACTGCCACTATAGCTGCCTCTCTATCATCCTCAACATTCAGCAAGCACTCAAAATATTCTGCCCATCTTTTCATTGCATTGTTCCCTCTTAACATCTGTCCATTCACATCTTTCACTGTCTCTTCTATCCTCGATCCACCCTTCCTTACTCTTTTCACTTCTTTCCAAAACTTCTTTTTATTTTCCTCATATTACCTACTAAAATCCTGTCCCCACCTAACATTTGCCAACCTCTTCTCTTCCTCTACCTTCCGCTTAGTTTCCACATTTTTCTCCCTATATCTTTCATACTTCTCCCTACTTTTACGCTGCAGCCATTCCTCAAAAGCCCTCTTTTTCTCTTCCACCTTCATTTTCACCCCCTCATTCCACCACTCGCTGCCCCTCCTCATGCCACCTCCAACAGACCTCTTTCTACACACATCACTTACATGTCCCACAAAACATTCTTTCATCAACCCCCATTCCTCCCCTAACTCCCCAACTTCTCTTTCTTTCACCCTGTCATATGCCACTCTCAACCTGTCCTGATATTCCTGTCTCTTCTCTGGCTTTTTCAACTCTTCCACCTTCACTATTTCCCTTCTACATCCCCCCACACTATTTCCCCACTCTTTTGCTACTACCACTTTTGCTTCAACCAAATAATGATCAGACATCTCCGCAGCCACACCCCTGAATGCATGTGCATCTTTCACTCTACCAACCATGCTCTTTGCTACCATCACATAATCCATCAATGCTCTTTCTTTCACTCTTCCATTTGCCACTCTCATCCATGTATACTTATTTATTAACTTCTTCTTTACTAAACTATTGCCTATTCCCAACTCCTGCTCCACACACATATCTAACAGTCTCTCGCCACTCTCATTCCCACCTGGTACCTCATAATTTCCTACAACACCTTCTATCTCTCCATCACCAACTCTGGCATTCAAGTCACCCAACACAACTACATAGTTCCTTCTGCTCAGACCATCCACACATCAAGTTAACTCATTCCAGAATTCATCCCGTTCTTCCTCACTTCTCTCACATCCTGGCCCATACGCACTAACAAAAGCCCAAAATTCCCTTCCTATCCTAGCCCTCACCCACATCAGCCTAGATGACACTTCTTTCCATTCCACTCCCTGATTTACCATCCATTCACTCAGCAATAATGCCACACCTTCTCTCGCTCTCCCCCTTTCAACCCCAGACACCCTACCCGTCACATCACCAAATGCCACTTCTCCTTTTCCTTTCCTCTTCGTCTCACACAATGCCAATACATCCATCCTCCTCCTACCAAACATATATCCAATCTCACATCTTTTGCTCTCTATCGTACTACAACCACGCACATTTAGACACCCCAAAACTAGAGTTTGGGGAGAAGTTATTCACCCCTCTTCTCCTCTTCTTCTTTGACGTCTCACAGGAGGTTGATACAAGCGGGGGATTCCTAGTCCCCCCACCCCGTCCACTTTTAGTTGCCTTTTACGACATGCAGGGAATACGATGAGGCTATTCTTTGATGTTGTGCCCGCCCCACAGGGCAATGCCCACCCCTATATATATATATATATATATATATATATATATATATATATATATATATATATATATATATATATATATATATATATATATATATATATATATATATATAGATATATAGATATATAGATATATATATATATATATATATATATATATATATATATATATATATATATATATATATATATATATATATATATATATATATATATATATATATATATATATATATATATATATATATATATATATATATATATATATATATATATATATATATATATATATATATATATATATATATATATATATATATATATATATATATATATATATATATATATATATATATATATATATATATATATATATATATATATATATATATATATATATATATATATATATATATATATATATATATATATATATATATATATATATATATATATATATATATATATATATATATATATATATATATATATATATATATATATATATATATATATATATATATATATAGATATATATATATATATATATATATATATATATATATATATATATATATATATATATATATATATATATATATATATATATATATATATATGTATATGTATATGTATATATATATATATATATATATATATATATATATATATATATATATATATATATATATATATAGATAGATATATATATATATATATATATATATATATATATATATATATATATATATATATATATATATATATATATATATATATATATATATATATATATATATATATATATATATATATATATATATATATATATATATATATATATATATATATATATATATATAGATAGATATATATATATAGATATATATATATATATATATATATATATATATATATATATATATATATATATATATATATATATATATATATATATATATATATATATATATATATATATATATATATATATATATATATATATATATATATATATATATATATATATATATATATATATATATATATATATATATATATATATATATATATATATATATATATATATATATATATATATATATATATATATATATATATATATATATATATATATGTATATATATATATATATATATATATATATATATATATATATATATATATATATATATATATATATATATATATATATATATATATATATATATATATATATATATATATATATATATATATATATATATATATATATATATATATATATATATATATATATATATATATATATATATATATATATATATATATATATATATATATATATATATATATATATATATATATATATATATATATATATATATATATATATATATATATATATATATATATATATATATATATATATATATATATATATATATATATATATATATATATATATATATATATATATATATATATATATATATATATATATATATATATATATATATATATATATATATATATATATATATATATATATATATATATATATATATATATATATATATATATATATATATATATATATATATATATATATATATATATATATATATATATATATATATATATATATATAAATATATATATTTATATATATATATATATATATATATATATATATATATATATATATATATATATATATATATATAGCTTGAAAAGGAAGGTAGCTTTGGGACATTTATATTATAGTTAAGCATCAGCTTGGAATTTGAAAGTATGAAGACAGCTGGTTTCAGATATCAAATTTGAAGAATTGTATCGAGATATTCCACTCCCATGGAGGTACAAGTGTCTTCGATGGATACTATCTTCAACATAAAGTCCTCATTGCCGTATTAGTAAGAGAAGTAAATGAGCTTTCGAAACAAATCTTGACGGATACAAATCACATGTGATTTGTTTCCGTCAGGATTTGTTTCATAACCAGATGATGGAGGATGTGCTTCTAAAGCTCATTTACTTCACTTACTACTATGGCAACGAGGACTTTATGTTGAAAAAGACACTTTTACTTCCAAGGGAGTGGAATATCTCTATGGAACTCTTCAAGGTTGATATCTGAAAAAAGCTATCTTGATACCTTAAAATTCCTCTTCGATGCTCAAGAAATATCTGAAGAGCAGTTTGGGTTTGTGGCAAGCTCAGGTACCATAAACGCTATTTTCACGCTAAATCGATTGATGGAAAACGCAATAGAAGTACAAAAATATGTCTATGTCTGTTTTATAGACTACGAGAGGGCATCCGATAAAGTAAGACTCATAGAATTGCTGAACATCTTGAAAAATATTGGAATAGATGGGAAAGATCTAAGATTGATAAAGAATTTATCTGAAAAAACAAAAGGTGGCCGTTAAAATAGGGGAAGACACGATAGAATGGATAGAAATCAAACGAGGAGTCAGGCAAGGATGCGTAATGTCACCAGATCTGTTTAACATATTTGCAGAAATAATAACGAGAGATATTAAACATGAGGATGGAATAACAATAGCGGGAAAAAAAATATAAACAGCATAAGGTATGCAGATGACACAGTTCTGATAGCTGATTCCGAAGAGAAGTTGCAGAATCTAGTGCAGAAGATCGATGAAGAAAGCAAATCGAAAGAAATAAAGGTAAACATAAAGAAAACCAAGGCAATGGTAATAACAAGGAAGGAAAGAAGTCCAATAATTAATTTAAAATTGGGGAACGAAACGATAAGAGCAAGTACAACAATTCACATACCTAGGAAGTACTATAAATTGGGATGGCAAAAGTGAAAAAGAAATAAGAAGAATAGCTATAGGCATCCAAAGCATGGTGAAGATAAAGAAACTAATAACAAACTCAAAATTATCAATGGAGCTAAAGAAAAGATTTGTAAAATGCTACATATGGTCAACATTACTGTTTGGATGTGAAACTTGAACAATCGATAAACAATCAAGGAAGAATTTAGAAGCAATGGAAGTGACTATATATATATATATATATATATATATATATATTATATATATATAATATATATATATATATATATATATATATATATATATATATACTGATGAGTTGGCGAGTTGCATCCATGCCCCACTGCCGATGCCACGTAACACTCGTCAGGCGGCCTCGTCTCGCTGGTATTATGAGGAGATTTGTAGCTCACGGATTTGTCGGTCCAGTGACTGATTCTCCCCATCAACATCTACACTCTGGAACTCTCTTCCTTCTTTTGTCTTTCCAAATTCTTATTAAGCATCTTCCTTCAAAAAGCGGATCTATCCTCATCTTAGTGCCTAATCCTTCATATCTTTAGGTCCTCAGTACTTTGACTACTTTTTCATTCTGTCCTTTTCATTTGTGTATTAGTATCGCATCTCTGTCTTGTCCTTAACCTATTTATATTCCTTCTTAATAGTTTCTCGCTCCCGGGCATTTAATGACTAGGGCAGTGTTTTTGCCTGTCCATGTGTCACACACATTAAGAGAATATATATATATATATATATATATATATATATATATATATATATATATATATATATATATATATATATATATATATATATATGAAATAATTTTTTAACCCGACCGGGACTCGAACCTAGGACTTATGATTACTAAGTCAAGGCGTTACCACTACACCACAGAAGGTTAAAAGGAATCCAACCTTATAGCTTATATATGCTATACATAGGAATGAACGCATTCTAACTGAATGCCACTATGTTCATATTACAGATTCCCCAACCTCACTAGTGGCTTCATTTTAGCATTTAATTCAATTCCCAATCTCATTCGGGCCATGAAATAACCAAGAAGCACATTACATATGTGAAAACATGAAATCATTTTTTACCCCGACTGGGACTCGAACCTAGGACTTATGATTATTAAGTCAAGGCGCTACCACTACACCACAGAAGGTTAAAAGGAATCCAACCTTATAGCATATATATGCTATTCTTAGGAATGAACGCATTCTAACTGAATGCCACTATGTTCATAATACAGATTCCCCAACCTCACTTGTGGCTTCATTTTAGCATTTAATTCAATTCCCAATCTCATTCAGGCCATGAAATAACCAATAAGCACATTACATATGTGAAAACATGAAATCATTTTTTACCCCGACCGGGACTCTAACCTAGGACTTATGATTACTGAGTCTTTGCAGACGATATTGTTTTGGTCTCCGAGAGCCGTGAAGAATTGCAAGAGAGGTTGGAGCTATGGAGGGGTTTGCTGGAGGATTACGGACTGAAGTGAGCAGACAGATAACGGAGTACCTGGAGTGCAATGTGACACAATTAGGCGACCTGTTCATGCAAGACCACAAGCTCCCAAAGTCGGACGCCTTCAAATACCTCGGCTCCTACGTAACGAAGGATGGAGACCTAGAGAGAGAGATTGATCATAGGATCCAGGTAGCGTGGAACAGCTGGAAGAGAACATCAGGGGTGCTATGTGACAAGAAAATCAGTGCTAGAGTGAAAGGAAAAGTGTACAAGTCAGTTGTGAGACCAGCATTGCTGCACGGTGCGGAGACGTGGCCGGTGAAAAAGGTTCAAGAAAGGAAGATAGATGTCACAGAAATGAGGATGCTGAGGTGGATGTGTGGGGTGACGAGGGAGGACAGGATACGAAATGACCAGATCAGAGGTACAGTGAAGGTGGTGGAGGCGTCGGCGAAAGCGCAGGAGAGGAGATTACAGTGGTTCGGTCATGTGAAGAGGAGAGATGAAGACTACGTGGGTGTGAGAGTGATGGAGATGGACGTGGAGGGCAGACGTAGACGAGGAAGACCTAAACTACGGTGGAAGGACCGACTGAAGGAGGATCTCAGAGAGAGACAGCTGGAGGAGGAGCAAGTGATGGACCGGAACCAGTGGAGACGACTAGTGAAGAGATGCAACCCCATATGAAAATGGGAAAGCAAATAGAAGAAGAAGAAGAAGAAGTCAAGGCGCTACCACTACACCACAAAAGGTTAAAAGGAATCCAACCTTATAGCTTATATCTGCTATACTTAGGAATGAACGCATTCTAACTGAATGACACTATGCTCATATTACAGATTCCCCAACCTCACTTGTGGCTTCATTTTAGCATTTAATTCAATTCCCAATCTCATTCGGGCAATGAAATAACCAATAAGCACATTACATATGTGAAAACATGAAATCATTTTTTACCCTGACCGGGACTCGAACCTAGGACTTATGATTACTAAGTCAAGGCGCTACCACTACACCACAGAAGGTTAAAAGGAATCCAACCTTATGGCTTATATCTGCTATACTTAGGAATGAACGCATTCTAACTGAATGCCACTATGTTCATATTACATATTCCCCAACCTCACTTGTGGCTTCATTTTAGCATTTAATTCAATTCCCAATCTCATTCGGGCCATGAAATAACCAATAAGCACATTACATATGTGAAAACATGAAATCATATTTTTCCCCGACCTGGACTCAAACCTAGGACTTATGATTTCTAAGTCAAGGCACTACCACTACACCAAAGAAGGTTAAAAGGAATCCAACCTTATAGCTTATATCTGCTATACTTAGGAATGAATGCATTCTAACTGAATACCACTATGTTCATATTACAGATTCCCCAACGTCACTTGTGGCTTCATTTTAGCATTTAATTCAATTCCCAATCTCATGCGGGCCATGAAATAACCAATAAGCACATTACATATGTGAAAATATGAAATCATTTTTTTACCCCGACCGGGACTCGAACCTAGGACTTATGATTACTAAGTCAAGGCGCTACCACTACACCACAGAAGGTTAAAAGGAATCCAACCTTATAGCTTATATCTGCTATACTTAGGAATGAACGCATTCTAACTGAATGCCACTATGTTCATATTACAGATTCCCGAACCTCACTCGAGGCTTCACTTTAGCATTTAATTCAATTCCCAATCTCATGCGGGCCATGAAATAACCAATAAGCACATTACATATGTGAAAATATGAAATCATTTTTTTACCCCGACCGGGACTCGAACCTAGGACTTATGATTACTAAGTCAAGGCGCTACCACTACACCACAGAAGGTTAAAATGAATCCAACCTTATAGCTTATATTTGCTATACTTAGCAATGACCGCATTCTAACTGAATGCCACTATCTTCATATTACAGATTCTCCAACCTCACTCGTGGCTTCATTATAGCATTTAATTCAAGTCCCAATCTCATTAGGGCCATGAAATAACCAAGCAAGCACATTACATATGTGAAAACATGAATCATTTTTTACCCCGAGCGGGACTCGAACCTAGGACTTATGATTACTAAGTCAAGGCGCTACCACTACACCACAGAAGGTTAAAAGGAATCCAACCTTATAGCTTATATCTGCTATACTTAGGAATGAATGCATAATAACTGATTCTAACAGATTCCCCAACCTCACTCGTGGCTTCATTATAGCATTTAATTCAAGTCCCAATCTCATTCGAGCCATGAAATAACCAAGCAAGCACATTACATATGTGAAAATATGAATAATTTTATACAACGACCGGGACTCGAACCTAGGACTTATAATTACTAAGTCAAGGCGCAACCACTACACCACAGAAGGTTAAAAGGAATCCAACCTTATAGCTTATATCTGCTATACTTATAAATGAACGCATTCTTATTGAATGCCACTATGTTCATATTACAGATTCCCCAACCTCACTCGTGGCTTCATTATAGCATTTAATTCAAGTCCCAATCTCATTCGGGCCATGAAATAACCAAGCAAGCACATTACATATGTGAAAACATGAATCATTTCTTACCCCGGTCGGGGTGAAAAAGATTCATGTTTTCACATATGTAATGTGTTTAATCGGTTATTGTATAGCCCGAATGAGATTAGGAATTGAATTAAATGCGAAAATGAAGCCAAGACTGAGGTTGGGAAATCTGTAATATGAACATAGTAGCATTCAGATATAATGCGTTCATTCCTAAGTCTAGCAGATATAAGGTATAAGGTTGGAATCCTTTTATGCCTTCTGTGGTGTGTAGTTGGTAGCACCTTGACTTAGTATTTATAAGTGCTAGGTTCGAGTCCCGGTCGGGGTGAAAAATGATTCATGTTTTCACATATGTTATGTGCTTAATTGTTTATTGCATAGCCCGAATGAGATTAGGAATTGAATTAAATGCGAAAATGAAGCCAAGAGTGATGTTGGGGAATTTGTAATATGAACATAGTGGCATTCACATAGAATGTGCTCATTCCTAAGTATAGCAGATATAAGCTATAAGGTTGGATTCCTTTTATACCTACTGTAGTGTGTAGTTGGTAGCACCTTGACTTAGTAATTATAAATCCTAGGTTCGAGTCCCGGTCGGGGTGAAAAATGATTCATGTTTTCGCATATGAAATGTGCTTAATTGGTTATTGTATAGCCCAAATGAGATTAGGAATTGACTTAAATGCGAAAATGAAGCCAGAAGTGAGGTTGGGGAATCTGTAACATGAACATAGTGGCATTCAGATAGAATGCGTTCATTCCTAAGTATAGCAGATATAAGCTATAAGGTTGGATTCCTTTTATACCTTCTGTGGTGTGTAGTTAGTAGCGCCTTGACTTAGTAATTATAAGTCCTAGGTTCGACTCCCGGTCGGGGTAAAAACAAAAATAAATAACTTAAAAATATTTTATATATATATATATATATATATATATATATATATATATATATATATATATATATATATATATATATATATATATATATATTTATATATATATGCATACACATATACATATATACACATTATATATATATATATATATATATATATATATATATATATATATATATATATATATATATATATATATATATATATATATATATATATATATATATATATATATATATATATATATATATATATATATATATATATATATATATATATATATATATACATACATATATATATATATATATATATATATATATATATATATATATATATATATATATATACATATATACACATTATATATATATATATATATATATATATATATATATATATATATATATATATATATATATATATATATATATATATGTATGTATACACATATACTTATATACACATTATATATATATATATATATATATATATATATATATATATATATATATATATATATATATATATATATATATATATATATATATACACGCACACACACACACACACACACACACACAGAATTAGGTAATCACAATTAGGTAATCACACACACAGTCTTTAAATTCCTTCATGGCTATGATAGAGTGGATAGGGATCGATATTTTGATATGGCTGGCTCTAGAACTAGTGGTCATAGTTTGAAGCTTCGTAAGAAAACTTCTTTGCAGGATGTAAGGAAATACTTTTTCAGTGTAAGAGTAGTTGATAATTGGAATTGGCTAAGCGAGGAGGTAGTTAATGCTATCTCAATCCATAGTTTTAAGGACAGGTATGATAAGTATGACTAATTATAAAATGGAACCGATGAGGAGACGGGAAGATACGAGCTTTGGGCTCTTTCCCGTAAACACAATTAGTTAATCACAATTAGGTAATCACACACACACACACACACACACACACACACACACACACACACACACACACACACACACACACATATATATATATATATATATATATATATATATATATATATATATATATATATATATATATATATATATATATATATATATATATATATATATATATATATATATATATATATATATATATATATATATATATATATATATATATATATATATATATATATATATATATATATACACATGTATTTATACACATACACACATACATATAGACCCTTAATAAAGAGAAGACAGGGGTAATCTCAGGAATAAGCGAATCCCTGGAGCCATCATGGCAGGGGAGACTTGAAGAAAATAAAGCTAGGGTTGTAGACCTGATAAGAATGCTTGGAGTAGTTTGTGGTCCTGAGGATATTGTAAACATTCACCAAATAGACAAATATTCGAGGGAAGAAAGCCGAGACCAATAAAAGTAACCTTTGAGAGAGGGGAAACATGTAGGGATATATTGTTGAGAAAAAAAAGTCTAAAAGACCTTCAAGAGTTCAAAGAAGTGTTCATTAGACGATACAGAACACAGGAAGAGATGGGAAAGATAAAAAACTTGTTGCAAGAGGCACGAAGGTTAAATGAGGAAAGAAATGAAGAAGAGATGAAAAATTTTCATTTCAGAGTTCTTCCAGACAAAGGGGAGATAAAGAAGATAATGACAGAAGATCAGGGGATGGGGCCTCATTAAGATTGTTATACACAAATGCTGATGGATTAGCTGGTAAGGCAGTAGAATTAAAAGATAGGATTCACAACAGTAAGGCAGATATAGTAGCAATTACAGAGACTAAGTTGAGTGAGGACATAAACAGTGTCACAGTTTTTCCTAAGGGCTTCAGAATACTAAGGGTTGAAAGATCTGAGAGGACTGGTGGAGGGATAGCACTGCTCATAAGTGAAAAGATTCAAGTTGAAGAAATAAACTTGACTATAGAAAGTGAGTTCAAGGAATTTCTTGTTGCTCACATAAATACTGGGTCAGAGAGCATTATAATAACTGTTGTATATAACCCACCAATGAACCAGAATAGGCTTGAAGTTTATGAGGAAAGTCATATAGGTACTATTGAAGTCATAAACTCAGTTGTTAACGTGGCACGGGAAAAAATGTAGGATTTTTATTATGGGAGATTTTAATCATAAAGAAATAGATTGGATAAATCTTGACCCACACAGTGGTGAGGACTCGTTCAGGGCTAGATTCCTAGATTGCGTACAAGGGAATTTCCTACACCAACATGTAATGGAACCAACGAGGGCCAGGGGTGGGGTTGAGCCATCACTACTTGATCTAGTATTCACAGATAATGTGTTGGATATTGAAAAATTGAGTATGAACCACCAATTGGAAAGAGTGACCACTGTGTGTTGTTGATGGAGTATATCATTGAAGATATCCTGCCTGAGAGTAGAGGCACTGAGGACATGAGAAGAAACTATCCGAAAGGAGATTACATCAAAATGAATGGAATTTTTGCAGTTATTGACTGGAGAACCTTATTTTACAACAAATCTGTACAAGAAATGTATGACATCTTTTGTGAGAAATATGGGAAGATAGTAGATTGCTGCATACCTGTCACCAAAGTAGGTGTAATTCATGCCAGAGAGAAAAGGTTCGATAATGGGTGTAAAAGAGCTAAGGAGTGGAGAGACAAATGCTGGAAAAGGTATAGGAGGAGAAAAAAACATAAATGCCTGGCAAACCTACAAAAGAGCAATGAAATGACTACCTAAGTAAAAGGAGAGAGGCAGAGAGAGACTATGAGAGGGACATCACCAGGAAGGCTAAAGAAAATCCCAAGCTTTTCCACAGCTTTATCAGAGGAAAACTGAAGGTAAAAGAACAGGTTTTAAGGCTAAAGATAGCGGATGGAAGCATCACTGAGATGGATGAAGAGATCTGCAAAGAATTGAACAAGGAGTTTCAGTCAGAATTTACAGTAGAAAATACCCCACCCCCTAAGATTGCAAAGATAGAAGCTCAAGGGCCGGTATTAGAGAACACCAACCTTACAGCCACAGAGGTATGCAAAGCGCTGATGGATTTAAATGTTCATAAAGCTACAGGTCCTGATGACATATCCCCTCATGTGCTTAAAAAATGCGCAAACTCAATATCAGTGGCACTAAGTATCATATTTAAAAAGTCACTGAAGTCAGGGGAGATTCCAAGATGATGGAAACAAGCAAACGTGATACCTATCTTCAAAAAGAGAAGGAGGGATACGGCTCTGAACTATAGACCAGTTTCCTTGACCAGCATAGTTTGCAAAGTTAAGGAGAAACTACTAAGGAAACATATCTCTCTTCACTTGAAATCCTTCAACTTTTTGTCAGTGAGGCAACATGGCTTCAGAGAGGGTAGATCAACAGTAACAAACTTATTAGAATTTTATGATGAGGTAAGCCGAATCTTACAGGAAAGAGAGGGCTGGGCAGATTGCATATTCCTAGACTTCCAGAAAGCGTTTGACACTGTTCCACATGTGAGACTTATTAGGAAACTGCAAGCAATGGCTAGAATAGGTGAAAATGTTTTGGAATGGATAAAAACTTACTTAGAAGGAAAGAAACAGAGGGTTAGAGTAAGACACTCAGTGTCTGAATGGAGAAGAGTTAGTAGTGGAGTTCCACAGGGTTCAGTTTTAGGGCCACTTTTGTTCCTTGTATATGTAAAGGACCTACCAGAGGCTGTAAATTCATTCATGAATATGTTTGCAGATGATGCAAAGATTATGAAGAAAGCAAAAAACGAGAACAATGGTAGAGAACTTCAGGAGGATCTAAATAATCTGCATGAGTGGTCAGAAAAGTGGCTAATGAAATTCAGTACTTCAGAATGTAAGGTAATGAGAATGGGTACAAGTGCAAGAAAGCCCAAGCTTGACTACTCGGTGGCTGGAGTGCAACTTCAAGAGACAGAAAATGAGAGAGATCTAGGAGTAAACATAATGGCAGATTTGTCTCCAGAAATACATATAAATGGCCTAGTAAGGGCATCATATGCATTCTTATCAAATGTAAGGGTAGCCTTCAGGCACATGGACAAGGAAATGTTCAGAAATATTTATGTAACCTATGTGAGGCCAAAACTCGAATATGCAGCCTCCTTTTGGAATCCACACTTGAAAAAGCACATAGCTAAGCTTGAAAAAGTTCAAAGACATGCCACGAAACTGGTGCCAGAAATACGCAATCTCAATTATGATGAAAGGCTGAGGGAATTAGACTTACCATCACTCGAAGCTAGAAGATTGAGGGGGGATATGGTGACAGTCTTTAAATTCCTCCATGGTTATGATAGAGTGGATAGGGATCGATATTTTGATATGGCTGGCTCTAGAGCTAGAGGTCATAGTTTGAAGCTTCGTAAGAAAACTTCTTTGCAGGATGTAAGGAAATACTATTTCAGTGTAAGAGTAGTTGATAATTGGAATTCGCTAAGTGAGGAGGTGGTTAATGCTATCTCAATCCATAGTTTTAAGGACAGGTATGATAAGTATCACTAAGTATAAAATGGAACCGTTCAGGAGACGGGAAGATACGAGCTTTGGGCTCTTTCCCGTAAACACAATTAGGTAATCACAATTAGGTAATCACATATATATATATATATATATATATATATATATATATATATATATATATATATATATATATATATATATATATATATATATATATATATATATATATATATATATATATATATATATATATATATATATATATATATATATATATATATATATATATATATATATATATATATATATATATATATATATATATATATATATATATATATATATATATATATATATATATATATATATATATATATATATATATATATATATATATATATATATATATATATATACATACATACATGCATATATATATATATATATATATATATATATATATATATATATATATATATATATATATATATATATATATATATATATATATATATATATATATATATATATATATATATATATATATATATATATATATATATATATATATATATATATATATAATAATAACACTGAACTGTTAACATACAGTCTTGAGAAGGTGACCAGTTTAGGTCACGAAATTAATAAGTACTTTATATATATATATATATATATATATATATATATATATATATATATATATATATATATATATATATATATATATATATATATATATATATATATATATATATATATATTCGTTGTTTTATTTAACGGGCTTTTCCTTCCATATATATATATATATATATATATATATATATATATATATATATATATATATATATATATATATATATATATATATATATATATATTATACATATATACAAACATACATAAATACATACATACATAGACAGATAGATAGAGAATAATAATAATAATAATAATAATAATAATAATAATAATAATAATAATAATAATAATAATAATAATAATAATAATAATGACTTTTTTTTTTATCGATAGAAAGGAATTCAAGACATTGGTCGGTCAGCCTAAGGTAGCCATAGAAAATGTTAATATGACGTGCTATGAAGGACAGTGTACTGTTCTCCTGGGTCAAAACGGAGCCGGAAAAACGACAACAATATCGGTATTGACAGGTTAAGATATAAAATTTCTATTCTATTTGTTTTTATATTTTTCCATAATACGTTCCGAACCAAAAATTGGACTTTCTTTTATTCAAAGATAGTTGTTATTTGACGTTTTATATGCCTATTCACTATGTACAATTGTAAATTTATGAATAAGTGAAAAAAAAATATATCAGTGACTGAGGGAGGGGGGTAAGAAGAGTTCCTCCGTGTTCCCCTACGTGTAAAAGTAAACCAATTGGGGCTGAGCGAGTGAGCTGAGAATCCCCACCTCTGTATTTACTTCCCACAAAAAGTCAAAGTATCTTCTTTGACCCAACCAACACCCTTATAAGGGGAAGTATGGCTTTGGCATATGAATGGATATCAGTGACTAGTCATTAAAAATACTGGATTTGAACATATCATGTTGCACATCTCTCATGTGTAAATTCGTATTTGCAATTCTGTTGAAATTCTTGACAATTCATAATATATTAATTCGAATGCATTAAACACTAACAATTACAGTCAATCAGGGATGTGTGCACCCAGTGGAGGATCTGCTGTTGTAGGAAGAAGGAACATTGCATCGACTCTACAAGAAGCGCATGAAGAACTGGGTGTGTGTCCTCAGCAAAACATGCTGTTTGTTGAGTTAACAGTTCTTCAACATCTACTCTTCTTTGGCCGGGTAATTCGCTAATTTTCTATCGACCCTATTATATTCCTTTCTAAAGTGCTTCGCAATATTACATAAGGTATACTGAACCATTATCTTATGTAAGTGATCAAATATCTTTTCATGTTATATTATTTCAATTGAATATAAATTTTTTTACCAGACAACTTATTATTGCACTTTAGAGTCTCTTATTTCTAGTGTCGTGTAAAACCACCATCTGTAATTTCTTTAACCACATTGACCAGTTAAAAGGTTTGACAAGATCACAAGCAAAATCAGAGGCAATGCATATTTTGGAAAGGTTGGATCTGTTAGAGAAAAAAAATGTCTGTGGTAATCAACTGTCCGCAGGCATGAAGAGGAAACTCTCTCTAGCTATTTCCCTAGTTAGAGGATCAAAGGTAAGATTTCGAGACCCAATACTCTTGGATGTTAATGCAAATAAACATTTCCATATTACACATGAATCCATCTATGCAATCTCAGTTCCTAAGTCCTCCGTATATTCGATGATGTCAACATCAGGTCATTATCCTGGACGAACGTAGCAGTTACCTAGATCCAGAATCACGAAGATGGGTTTAGAATCTTATTCAATGTGAACGAGGGAAACGCACCTTTTTAATAACGACGCATCATATGGAGGAAGCTGATTTACTGGACGACAGAACTGCAATCATGGTTTATGGGAAAGTGGTTTGTGCTGGTTCTAGATTCTTCGTGAAGAATCAGTTTGGTAAGATTTATGCTCATTTGATACATTTTTTTCTGATTTCTCTGTATGAATAGCCGAGACACTGCTTTTTTTTCTGTGAGTTGATTTGCCTTATGATTACAAATATAAGTGATAAAAGTGATCCTATTATATCTTCAAAAATAACAGCAACTCATAATTACCAGCTAATTCTACGAGCCCTTCCTAGGTGATGGTTACACTCTTGAAATGATAACTACATAGGAGGTAAAAACTGGTGACCTCATTAAACGAGTTGAGCTCCACTTGCCAGATGCTACACTCCAATCATGTAAACAAATGTGAAATCACTTTCAACCTTTCATCCACTACATCTAAGTTTCCTTCTCTTTTGGATGACTTAAATCATCATAAAGACAACTTAGGGATCAGACACATGAGCCTATCTCCCACCACAATGGAACGTGTGTTTTTGAAGTAAGGCTTGACTGTAACAAATGCTAAAAGCGTATGACAATGTTCTTTTCTTACATGATAAACAAAGTGGATACATAGCAATTGCAAACTTTTCAGGTGTTAAGAATGATATATAAAAATTATTTTTTCAGAGTATGTGATATGGCGGAAAAGCTCAAAATGGACATCGAGGAAATAAAGAAATTTGGATGCTCCAATGAAAGCTTCCTCTCTGGCGCTTCGACAGACGATGCAGTCCCAGGTAACACTATAGATGTTGGGCATAGAGATTCAAGACTCGACGTGGAAGATGATGCTGAAAGTAGCTCAGTAAGAGAAAATTCTGCATCGTTGAATCCCACTGTAAACGGTAAGATAAACTATTAGTAGTATTATAAGAGTATAAAATCTTGTAACCAATGCTATAAACTCTGGTTATGCAATGCTAAATTTGAAATATATTACAATATGTCACTGTAAATGTACTCTCTTACTTTCTAGAATTTAATCGACTGAGTGGTGCTTCTCTTGCACAGCAGAGAGTAAAGGCCCTATTTATAAAGAGATTAATATATACTCAAAGGAAATGGCCTCTTCTAATAACACAGGTGAGACTAAAGAATATAAAAAAGGTAAACAAAATTCAAGGCCATGGTTCAGAGAAAGATAAATCCCCTATGTCTATCATGCATGTCATGGGAGGTTATAAAAAGGGATGTCCCAAGACTTAGGGAAGTAAAAATTCTGCTCTTCAATTCCTTGCTAGTTATAAGAGCAGAATAAAATGTATGGAAGGGGGGAAGGCAGTTACTTCCACCCTTATTTTCTTTTGATGCCGAAGAACACTTGACCAAAGACATGAGAGAAATGAAAATGTGCTTCCTTACTTACTTTCTTCGAGCTTTAACCATAGTGTTTCCTACGTGGCGTGATACTATATTGAAAAAATTATTATTATTATTATTGTTATTATTATTATTATTATTATTATTATTATTATTATTATTATTATTATTATTATTATTATTATTATTATTATTATTATTATTATTATTATTATTATTATTATTATTATTATTATTATTATTATTATTATTATTATGTATTATCATTATTATTATTTATTATTATTATTATTATTGTTATTATTATTATTATTAATAGTGAGCGCCATGTCAGTGCGGTAGCATCTGCAACTTCGAGGTGTCAGATCAAGGGCTTGCTGCCTGCCATGGTCTAAGTTTAGCCTGCTGGCTAGTACAGTGGTAACGCGCTGGCTTCGCATTCACGAGGTCCAAAGATCGGTTCCCGTCCAAGACCGAGAGTTTAAGCTGTTTACTGGCAGGAACTGCTGTGTTTGGACACCACAGTGGGGGGTTGGGGCTTGCCCTGGCTGACGAATACCCATTGTATTGTAATGGAAATAAAGGTTTATTATTATTATTATTATTATGGTAACGATCATACCCGCCAAAGCCTAAGTCCTGCATAAGAAGGCACCATCCAGCCCTTAATAGAATAGGGAGTTTGTAACGTAAAACTTGTGGGAATGGGAAGGTTGTTAAGTTTCT
Source organism: Halocaridina rubra (assembly GCA_037179515.1). Classification (NCBI taxonomy): domain Eukaryota; kingdom Metazoa; phylum Arthropoda; class Malacostraca; order Decapoda; family Atyidae; genus Halocaridina; species Halocaridina rubra. The sequence goes on from JAXCGZ010000383.1 coordinate 43,535, forward strand.
GCTTTACTAAGGAGACACAAAATACTGAACTCTGTTAAGAGCTCACAAACAGACAGGACAGATATTACTGTACTTGAACACCCCACCCGTACCACTACTTGGTTAAATGAAATTCAGAATTCAACTTTCTTTTGATTTTGGAAATGCAATGACACATTAAAAAAGGATGAATTAATTTTTGGGGCTGAAACAACTTAAAATTTAAATTTATGGAATGCTACCTCGAATCTCGGAGGTGGTGAGCATGATTTCGATTCCCGGCACCACAGACGTATGCCAAGACTTTGGCCTCAACTCGACGATCACCTCTGCCACACAGGCAGAGTAGAATAGAGGACACTGCAATTGCAGAAACAGAAACGACACACCGTTAATGATGGGAAAATCGAAAGCACGAGCACACAAATAATTAGTTTCCAGTATTATTCTACAGGATAAAAATATTTTGGTTAGTCACAGCTATTAGAAATATTTACTCTACCCTAAGAGCATACAAAACCACTAATTATTTGCCGGCATTAGAGGAAAACAATTTATTCACAATCATTGAAGAATAAGCAAGACAATTACTGTATGTATTCCTTAAATTGTGGGCAACCACAAAAGTTGCAATGCTTATTACTGATTTGCAATTTATATGGTAAAACACTCTATATACAATAAAGGTGGAATCTTCGAGATAAATACAGTATTCATTCACTTTTGGTTATCAAGAACTATTTTCAATGAAAAGGGGCAAAACCACCTTTTGAAATATTTGCAACTTATAACTCAAAACATTTTATCCCCAATATGTGAAGAATCGGCAAGATAAATACGGTATGTATTCATTAAATTGTGGTTAGCAAGAAATATTTGCAAAGCCAACAGGGTAAAATTACTTTTTAATTATTTGCACTTTATAGCATAATTATTTGCACTTTATAGCATAAAACACTTTAGTTAAATGATTAATTACTTGCAATTTACATAGTAAATATCTTTATTCACGATTTTTTGACGAAAAACACTTTAATTACGACGATAGAAAGGGGTGAAATGAAATTAGAATCCGTAAGGAAAAAGGGATAGAATTTTACGGGTTCACAACCAATCTTCTTCTGATGAGATTTTCGTTTAGGACATTCAATGAAAGAAATTTCCTATCAATATATATCAGCGGTAATTTCCCGGTAATTTCCAGATTAAGGAAATAAGTTTGGCAAATGAGATTCCAATTAGGTAATCTACAAAAGTTCGTTTTTTATGGGAATGGAATCTGAGAAAATTTTCGTAGGATTTGACCAGTAACGAATTTAACCAGTTTCTCGAATTCCCAATTTGCTTGACCAACGTGCTTTACCATACTCTATCCCTATCTAGAATGTTCTTTGCGTTGTAGGAGACGGAACGTAACTATTCAAATAATAAAGAAGTTAATGAAATGTATCTAGACTGGCTGATAACATATCAGCAAGGTCAAATTTATAACAAACTTATCAGCAAGAACAATTTTTATAATATGAAAAATTTATTAGCAAGAGCTATTTTATCATAAGAAAATTGTAAAAAAAAAAAGTATCTAATAGGCTCGTTTGAAGGATAAGAACGGTCAGAAAACAGAAATAGGGGGCAGCCTTTATATTGGGATCATGATTTCTACACGTACAAGAATATTAAATAAGATATATTTAAAATTAGCTATAAGCTGAAATATAAATTGCAAATAATCATAATCTGCAAAAGGCAAGGCATGAGAACTATTTTAGTAAGAAAAGAAAGTTAATAGATACTAAGATAACTAATTAGGCATTTACTACAGCCTCTGGTGACTTTATTATTATTATTTTATTATTATTATTATTATTATTATTATTATTATTATTATTATTATTATTATTATTATTATTATTATTATTATTATTGTTAGTTATTATTATTATTATTATTTGATAAGGAAATCAGACTAGACTGTAAATGCATTGATATACAATATGATATGGTGAGGATGACAGTCAAATTTTTTAGGATATGTTTTATTGTTCATGCAGGAGCTTCAAACATGATACCAGTAAAAGTGTAGTCCAGAGCCTAATGTGCTTAGGAAACTGGGTCCTAAAATAGAGTGAAATAAAACATCTACTGAGGTTTGAGTATTACAGAAGGCATTCCTACACTTTTCAATTTTGAAGCTCTACTACTCTGCCGACCTTCTAGTAATTAGAATACACATTCTCATCGACAATGTGAAATTATGTTAGCATATATGTTAGTAACTTGCAGCCGATTAGGGTATTTCGATGTTCTGACACACCCGCTCACATGTAATGGCGATCGACAATGGCGACTGGTTGGAGACTTCACTGGCAGAGGTCGAAGGTCAGGCAACATTTTCGGCCGTTGGGTGTTGGAGAAACTTTAATGTTTTTAAGTGACGATGTTTACTTCTAAAGAGTCTACCTTCCAAGAATGTTTATTAGGCATTGACGGTTATCTTTTTTGTTCATCTCCCTGGACACCAGCATCGGGCTTCTGGTGTCGTACAGGATGAATACTTTTGTAGCATTACAAAATCTTCACCATGCTTACTCCATTATGTTAGGAAGACAGTAGGCCGTGATTTGTGGCAATACTCCATCACATCTGCCATTAGCTTATGCAGTGTACTTTTTACTTTGTTCAAACGCTAACTTTACATTGCAGTCCCAAGACACTTCCTTCTTAAACACCTTTTTCAAAAGGACGTGCAAAACCGCCATAATGAGAGCTGTGGCCATGATCGGAGCTAGTTTATTTACTAGACCACACCACGATATAATAACACTCATTGATGGCTGAACTGGCATTGAAAAAATCTAAAATTGCAGAAATTTTCTCGTCTGATTGTCTGTATGATTCCCATGTTAAGTAGCGTCCAACAAAATCAAGTTCTAACAAATCTAAAATTCATTGTGATACAGTGTTATACCACTTTTTGATCAAGATTTCCAGGATATTATACAGTTATATAAAAATGGACTTTCCATACCAGTATTGCATCATAATACGTATCAACTAAATATTTAAGCTTGCTTATTATGTTTGCGATGATGCCAACAAATATTTTCGCACTGTTATCATATGCTGCTTCATGACTCATAGAAGTGCGGCAATGCTGAATCTTTTCCCAAGAGGAGATAAAGAAAGGTAGTGAGTTGCCGGCTGTCTCTGTCAGATACAACTTTATGATATATCGAGTCAGTATTCAATGCACTTTTAAAGGTGCGAACTGGTACACGTGACATCATATCAATAAGTGCATAAAAGTGGTACATTTCATGCTCTCACCAGATGATTAATTTCTGATAATGTACTGTACATCTTGGAGAGACATTCTCATTACCCAAAGTCACTATTCTCACTCCCTATTCTGTGTTATGCCTGCAGGTACTTGTTTCAGCTCTCCTGATCTCACATCGTGAATTTGTTTCTTTACTTCAGCTCTCCAATGTCTACTGACAGGAATAGGAGCATGGTATGCATGTGCGATTGCATCTAAATACAAATGTATGTGGTAGGTTTAAAACTTATCACTGGAAATGGTTTTCACATAATGTTGAATATGTTTCTTGAAAAATTTTCCAACAACCACTGCTCCATATGGGAACATTACCTTCGGTAGGAGGTGTGGTTAAGGCTTTAGTTTTATTATTATCTTTTTTTTTTTTTGATGAGTGCTCAGGATGCAGCAATAAGGAAATGTTTCATATTGTCGTTGATATTCTGTGGAAAATCTGGGTGGCCTAAGTTTTACATGCACTTAATGATGTAAATAACTTAGGGACACCTTTTATAAAGAATATTCTTCTCTGAATAGTTTATTTGTAGTTTAGAGCTTAAATAAAAGACTGTCAAACATTTGCATTGTTCCATTTGTTGCATGTTGCAAACCAATTCGGAGGATACAGGTTCTTCATGTCAACGTGTAGTGCTACCAAATGTGTGCCT
>JAXCGZ010000383.1:52500-55000 GCA_037179515.1 Halocaridina rubra
ACCTAGGACCCGGTCGGGGTAAAAAAATTATTCTTGTTTTCACATATGCAATGTGCTTAATTTGTGAGTACAAAACTTATATTTGTTGTATGACGAGACTGTCCAAAATATTAAAGGAAAAAAATTGAGAACATTTTCGTGAGGGGAGAGAGAAGCTGCTGTCCAGTTCTGCCTTGAAGGAAATTTAGAAGAGTTGCCAGAGGTGAAGCCATCACATCACATTACCTAATTATTTGTGTAAAATAGGGAAAGCTCTTAAGCCGTTTACCTGATCCTGTGGTTCCATATATTGTTAAAATCAGTATCCTTCCCATTTATATTAACTTGTTAGTTAGTTTGATACACGAAATAATTGAATAATTAAAAAAAAAATACCAAATATCCACCTGTCAACAGTACTGAGTTAAGTTGCCAAGTAGTACAGCTGTCGTATTTTCTTCATTTTTTTGCTTTTCTTTTAGCTTTCTCTTCTACTATTTTTTTTCTTTTGTATATATATTGAGTTAAATGTAAAGTTTAATCCTGTGATAACATATCTTAGTTAGCAAGTTAGTATATCAGTTAGGAAGAATATATAGCAGAAACAGGTGGGTGCCTCCTCAGACACAAATTCGAATTTTCCTTCAGGTTTGACTTTTGTTTTGTTGAATTTTTTTTTTCTTTTTATCCTTAAATTACCATGGTCAAGTTTTTAAGTTAAGATGTCTGTTACCAGAAAAAAGATAAATTGAGTCACTAAATAGTACTTATATGGAGATATAAAAATTCTGTGTGAAGCTTAAATAAAAGTTTTTCTCTTTTTTTTTCTCTTTCTCTTCTTCTTTCTATATTCTGTGAGAGGAAGAACATAAAAATGAGGCCATCTCTGTCCCAAACCTCCCCCATGCATGGGTCGGTAGGAGGGGTAGCCATTAGGAGACTTAAACAGAAAATCAAGAATATAGAGGCAATGGTTATAAGCCTTGATGAAAAAATTTGGAATATGAATGGAGAAATGAAAGAGAATGAAACACTCAGAGAGCAAATAAGATCTTTGGAGGAAGCAAATAAAGCACAAGGGCAGGAGAGAAAGGAACTAGAAAAAAGAATAAAGAAGCTGGAAGGGGAAAAGAGTCAGCTAGAATCTAGAATTTCTAAACAAGAAGATAAAAACAAACAGCTGAATGACAACCGAAAGGAATTAGATGTTAGTTCACTGCTCTCTTCTGAGAGAGACGAGATTGCTGCTTGGAATGTCCAGATTAAGGAAAACATTGAACAGTTTAGAAAAGAGTTCCAGGAGCTGAATATGGAAAATGATGCCATGAAAACTTCCTTTGCTGATGCACTAAAGGGGAATGTGGCAGTAAAAGAGGCTGTAAAGGTGGTGGCACTGGAAAACATACAAACAGTTGACTATAAAGAGACAGTAATCAAAAAAATGAAAGACGTTGTGATGGAAAGGGCAAACCCACTCATCAGACAGGCACTTGATAAGGAGAAGACAGTGGTAATCTCAGGCATAAGCGAATCCCAGGAGCCAACATGGCAGAGGAGACTTGAAGAAAATAAAGCTAGGGCTGTAGACCTGATAAGAAAGCTTGGAGTAGTATGTGGTCCTGAGGATATTGTAAACATACACCAACTAGGTAAATATTCGAGGGAAGGAAAGCCGAGACCAACAAAAGTAACCTTTGAGAGGGGGGAAACATGTAGGGAAATATTGTTGAGAAAAAAAAGTCTAAAAGACCTTCAAGAATTCAAAGAAGTGTTCATTAGACGATACAGAACACAGGAAGAGATGGGAAAGATAAAAAACTTGTTGCAAGAGGCAAGATGGTTAAATGATGAAAGAAATGAAGAAGAGAAGAAAATTTTCATTTTAGAGTTCTTCCAGACAAAGGGGAGATAAAGAAGATAATGACAGAAGATCAGGGGATGGGGCCTCATTAAGATTGTTATACACAAATGCTGATGGATTAGCTGGTAAGGCAGTAGAATTAAAAGATAGGATTCACAACAGTAAGGCAGATATAGTAGCAATTACAGAGACTAAGTTGAGTGAGGACATAAACAGTGTCACAGTTTTTCCTAAGGGCTTCAGAATACTAAGGGTTGAAAGATCTGAGAGGACTGGTGGAGGGATAGCACTGCTCATAAGTGAAAGGATTCAAGTCGAAGAAATAAACTTGGCTATAGAAAGTGAGTTCAAGGAATTTCTTGTTGCTCGCATAAATACTGGGTCACTGAGCATTATAATAACTGTTCTATACAACCCACCAAGGAACCAAAATAGGCTTGAAGTTTATGAGGAAAGTCATATAGGTACTGTTGAAGTCATAAACTCAGTTGTTAACATGGCACGGGAAAAAAAATGTAGGATTTTGATTATGGGAGACTTTAATCATAAAGAGATAGATTGGATAAATCTTGACCCACACAGTGGTGAGGACTCATTCGGGGCAAGATTCCTAGATTGCGTACAAGGGAATTTCCTACACCAACATGTAATGGAACCAAC
>JAXCGZ010000383.1:60000-72500 GCA_037179515.1 Halocaridina rubra
TAATAATTTCGGTCTCGAAGTGTTCCATGTATAAATTAGCAAGTATAGGAGAAAGAGGGCTGCCCATACTGCAACCGAATTTTTGTTTGTAAAATTCCCCATTAAAAGTGAAATAATTATTGGTCACACATAACCTTATTAATTTAATCAACTTCTCTAGAGAAATAGGGAATTCACTTTCGTACGGCCTTAGCTTCTCTTTCAGGAAAAGTAGGACACTTTCAACTGGAACATTTGTGAACAACGAATTCACGTCTAAACTAAGCAATTTAATATTGTTAAGGGGAACCCTCAGAGACCGAAATTTATGGATGAAATCGTCTGTGTGTCTGAGATGAGCTTGAGAAAAACTGCCTAAGAATGGGGAAAGGGTATCTGCTAACCATTTAGCCAATTTGGAGGAAAAAGAATTAACGCACGCAAAAATAGGGAGTAGGGGAATATTTTCTTTATGGGTTTTCGGCAAGCCATAGAAATAAGGGTGGGAGGGATTTATAACTTTAAATTTATCCAAAAACTCTCGATCTCTTTTACAGCTAGCAATTTCTCGAACTAATTTGTTGAATTGTGCAGAGGCATTATGAAGGGGATATTTGCTCAATTTCTCGTACGTTTCCTCATCACTTAAGAGTTCAGAGGCTTTATTTACATAACAAATTTTGTCTAATAGTGCTAATTTCCCATCTTTGTCAGATTTGGTGATAATGATATCATCCCTTTTCTTTAAGGATTGGATGGCTAAAATGAACCGCTTAGGGAGTGAACCTCTGTCTTTATTTTGATCAAAAATGTTCAGTATTGAACCCTTAATACACATACTACTCTTATCAAAATTATTATTGGAGGCAAATTTATCAAACCCCATAATATAATCTATAAAGTTGTCTTTTCCTGGCGTGAGGACGAAATTTAAACCCATACTCAGAACAACGAGTGTCCTTGAGAAGTCTGTGCTGAGTTAAGTTAAGGACATTATCAGGTGTGAAAATCTTATACCAAATACTATCGTTTATTAATCTGCGCAATTTAGTTGTAAGAGAACGGGAATGGTTACCACCAATGCGTAGAGCTTTACCAAATGCAAACCGAGAGAGATAGTGGAACATACCATCATTGAAGCATAAAAGCCTGAGGTTGTCTGATGATTGATGTAATCTCTTGCGTGTAGCCTTTAGGTCGTTGCGAGCAGTTTCCAGTCGATCTCGGAGAAAAAGTCTTCCTTCAGTTACGGTTATCTTTCTATGCCTACATCAACACCGAATATATTCAGATATTCATTACACATGTCTTATTATCCCTTCACATCTGACAAGTTACAATACCCCCATCTCTGTTTCTCTTTATATTTTCTTCATGCCCAGGCCCGATGAGGGTAGATTTATTTTATTTGAATGTTTTTGGCCCGTCCTAATTTCGCAATCATAACAAAAAATATAGCAGCATATCCATCTTTAGACTCTGAGAGATAATTTGGCCCAAGTCAGCCATAGATTTTGCTCTCTCCCTTTGTGCTATATAGTTAGTCGCATAATGTTATTATTTCACAATATTCTAAATGTTTCCTTCAAGATACCCTATTGATATAAAAGTATTCAATTATTATAAATTAACACGTCCTGGATAGTTCAAAACAAAATCCAAGTTGTTTAGCTTAAATAACCCATTTAGGCAGAAGAAATAACCCTGTATCACATTTGACGTGTATGTAACAAGAGATAAGTTACATAGAACGGGATTGTTATAAAGATGATTTCTGACGTGAGACAGCAACAAAGTTTTTATTTACAGGAATTTATAAACTCTCTTCTCTGGCAAAAGATAAGAAGACTTGCTCCAGTGAGGTGTCGGAGGCTGCATAATCCTCTACGATAGAAAGATCGGGGCTGTGGGTTTGTGCATCCGTCTCTTGGCTTGGCTCTTGAGGAATATCACCAGCTTTGAACGCTTCCATTGTTGAAAACAACTTTCCCCAAGATATGTTACTGGGAACTATGTATGCCAACATTCCCTGCAACAAAACATGGAATTATAACACGGCAAAACATCGGCAGAATAAATCTTATACAAACACAATTGCACTCACGTGTTTAAGTGAAAGTTTTCGAAAACCTTTGTTTTTCTTTGATGTAATTTATAAAAAAGCATAACGAACTGTTAACCAAAGAGACAGTATTCTCTCTCTCTCTCTCTCTCTCTCTCTCTCTCTCTCTCTCTCTCTCTCTCTCTCTCTCTCTCTCTCTCTCTCTCTCTCTCTCTCTTCTCTCTCTCTCTCTCTCTCTCTCTCTCTCTCTCTCTCTCTCTCTCTCTCTCTCTCTCTCTCTCTCTCTCTCTCTCTCTCTTTCATGTCCATCAGTGTTAATTTTGAAGGCTAAAATAATCCCAAGTACTTGATGTATAATGAACCCATATGATAAAGAGATATTTTGAAGAAAGAATAACTGGTTTTGAAATATAAAATGCTTGATGAAAGGGTAACTGGTCTTCAAATATAGAATGTTTGCTGAAAGGATAAGAGGTCTTCATATATAGAATGTTTTTTGAAAGGGTAAGCTGCTCATGAAGGAAAGAATGTATTATGGCAGGGTATCTGGTCCTGATGTATGGAAGAAAGGAATCATTTATGATATAATTAGTAATTGCCCTGTGGTTGTGCCCTGTGTTGGCGGGAACAACATCAAAGAATAGCCTCAACGTATTCCCTGCGTGTCGTAAAAGGTGACTAAAAGTGGACGGGGCGAGGGGACTAGGAATCCCTCCCCTTGTATCAACCTCCTGTGAGACGTCAAAGAAGAAGGGGAGTAGAGGGGAGAATAACTTCTCCCCAAACTCTAGCTTTGGGGTGTTTAAATGTGCGTGGTTGTTGTACGATAAAGAGCAAAAGATGTGAGATTGGATATATGTTTGGTAGGAGGAGGATGGATGTATTGGCATTGTGTGAGACGAAGATGAAAGGAAAAGAAGAAGTGGCATTTGGCGATGTGACGGGTAGGGTGTCTGGGGTTGAAAGGGGGAGAGCGAGAGAAGGTGTGGCATTATTGCTGAGTGAATGGATGGTAAATCAGGTAGTGGAATGGAAAGAAGTGTCATCTAGGCTGATGTGGGTGAGGGCTAGGATAGGAAGGGAATGTTGGGCATTTGTTAGTGCGTATGGGCAAGGATGTGAGAGAAGTGAGGAAGAGCGGGATGAATTCTGGAATGAGTTAACTAGATGTGTGGATGGTATGAGCAGAAGGAACTATGTAGTTGTGTTGGGTGACTTGAATTCCAGAGTTGGTGATGGAGAGATAGAAGGTGTTGTAGGAAAGTATGGGGTACCAGGTGGGAATGAGAGTGGCGAGAGACTGTTAGATATGTGTGTGGAGCAAGAGTTGGTGATAGGTAATAGTTTATTTAAGAAGTTAATAAATAAGTATACATGGATGAGAGTAGCAAATGGAAGAGTGAAAGAAAGAGCATCGATGGATTATGTGTTGATAACAAAGAGCATGGTTGGTAGAGTGAAAGATGTACATGCATTTAGGGGTGGGGCTGCTGGGATGTCTGATCATTCTTTGGTTGAAGCAAAAGTGGTAGCAGCAAAAGAGTGGGGAAATAGTGTGGGGGGATGTAGAAGGGAAATAGTGAAGATGGAAGAGTTGAAAAAGCCAGAGAAGAGACAGGAATATCAGGACAGGTAGAAAATGGCATATGACAGGGTGAAAGAAAGAGAAGTTGGGGAGTTAGGGGAGGAATGGGGGTTGATGAAAGAATGCTTTGTAGGACATGCAAGTGATGTGTGTGGAAAAAGGTTTGTTGGAGGTGGCATGAGGAGGGGCTGCGAGTGGTGGAATGAAGGGGTTAAAATGAAGGTGGAAGAGAAAAAGAGGGCTTTTGAGGTATGGCTGCAGTGTTAGAGTAGGTAGAAGTATGAAAGATATAGGGAGAAAAATGTGGAAACCAAGCGGAAGGTAGAGGAAGAGAAGAGGTTAGCAAATGTTAGGTGGGGACAGGATTTTAGTAGGTCATATGAGGAGAATAAAAAGAAGTTTTGGAAAGAAGTGAAGACAGTAAGGAAGGGTGGATCGAGGTTGGAAGAGACAGTGAAAGATGTGCATGGACAGATGTTAAGAGGGAACGATGCAAGGAAAAGATGGGCAGAATATTTTGAGTGCTTGCTGAATGTTGAGGAAGATAGAGAGGCAGCTATAGTGGCAGTGGGGGGGGGGTTCTAGGACCAGTAATGGGAGATGAAAATGAGAGAGAGATTACAAGAGAGGAGGTGAAAAGGGCATTGTATGAAGCGAAAGCAGGTAAAGCACCTGGAATGGATGGTGTGCGAGCGGAGATGTTGAAAGAAGGGGGTGTGACTGCATTGGAATGGTTAGTGAGAGTGTTTAATATATGCTTTATGTCGTCATTGGTGCCAGTGGAATGGGTGATTGCCTGCATAGTGCCCCTATGCAAAGGTAAGGGAGATGTGTATGAATGCAGTGATTTTAGGGGTATAAGTTTGTTGAGTGTGGTAGGAAAAGTGTATGGTAGGATACTGGTTAATAGGATTAGGGATAAGACAGAATATGTGATCGCGGAAGTGCAGAGTGGTTTTAGGAGAGGTAGAGGTTGTATAGATCAGATTTTTATAGTTAGGCAGTTATGTGAGAAATATTTAGCAAAGGGTAAGGATGTGTATTTTGCATTTTTGGATCTGGAAAAGCATATGATAGAGTTGATAGAGAGGCTATGTGGAATGTTTTAAGATTATATGGAATTAATGGTAAATTGTTGCATGCAGTGAAGAGTTTGTATGAGGGCAGTAGAGCTTGTGTTAGGGTAGGGAATGAAGTGAGTGAGTGGTTTCCAGTGAGTGTGGGACTGAGACAGGGATGTGTGATGTCACCATGGCTGTTCAATTTGTATATTGATGGAGTTGTAAGAGAGGTGAATGAGCGAGTGCGTGGTCGAGGTTTGAGAATGGTAGATGGGATGATAACGAGTGGGAGCTGAATCAGTTGCTGTTTGCAGATGATACTGTGGTGGTGTCAGATTCAGAGGAAAAGCTGTGTCACTTAGTGTCAGAATTTGGAATGGTGTGTGAGAGAAGGAAGTTGCGAGTGAATGTGGGAAAGAGTAAGGTTATGAAGTGTACAAGAAATGACGATGGTGCTGGATTGAATATTATATTGAATGGAGTGACACTTGAGGAGGTTAATCAGTTTAAGTATTTAGGCTCGGTTATAGTTGCAAATGGTGGAGTGGAAGCAGATGTGTGTCACAGAGTGAATGAAGGATGTAAAGTGTTGGGTGCATTGAAAGGAGTGATGAAGAATAGAGGGTTGGAAATTAATGTTAAGAAAGCTTTGAATGAGAAAGTGGTTGTGCCAACTGTGATGTATGGATCAGAGTTATGGGGTATAAAAGTAAGTGAGAGACGGAAACTAAATGTGTTTGAGATGAAATGCCTGAGGAGTATGATTGGTGTATCTCGATTGGATAGGGTTAGGAATGAAGTGGTGAGAGCAAAAACGGGTGTGAGGAGAGAAATTGCAGGCAGAGTAAATATGAATGTTCTGAGATGGTTTGGCCATGTGGAAAGGATGGATGATGAAAGGCTGCTGAAAAAGGTGATGAATGCGAGAGTTGATGGGAAAAATGCTAGAGGGAGGCCTAGGTTTGGATGGATGGCTGGGGTAAGGAGAGCCCTGAATGATAGGAGGATGAATGTGAGGGAAGCAAGCAAGCGTGCTAGGAATAGGAATGAGTGGCGAGCGATTGTGACGCAGCTCTGATGGGTATCTGCTGTTGCCACGGGGCTGCATCTTACAGAGGTAGCCCTGTGGTAGGGGCAGTAGGAGGAGTTGGCAGTTGTGAAGCGACACAGGTTGTGGAAGAGCCGGGAGGATGGGTTGTGGCACTCCAGCAGTGCCATCTGAACGCAGCTAGCTCCCTTGTCATTGCCCATAGAACAAAGTAATCCCCTTATTGTTTTCCTTTCTTGATGTCGGCTACCCCCCAATTAAAGGGGGAAACAGCCAAGGTAGATAGATTGATAGATAGTAATTGCAAAATTACAGGTCGATGGTAGTTTGTAGTATATTTTTTAACATTTGTCGTGGAGGATTCGGGTTAATGGGAGTGATTTTATTTTATTTTTAAGTTCATCTGCAGCTTTTTTTCCCTCTTTACATGGGATCGCTGTGTTTGCCAACCTCTTGGAGGCTAATATATGGCTTTGTCTCATTGTTCTATGCCCAGATTCCTTTCTTGAAATCAATTCTCTACAATAATCTGGAATTGGGACTCGCATCGATTTGATATGGCCCCTACCTTGCCCCTGCCAGCTAGAATTTGGAAATGGATTTTTATATGAATTAAAGAAAAATTGGAGGGAAACTATTGTTATTTATTTTTTTTTCCTCTGAGAAGCAGCGTACGCATATGCATGCCTGTTCTCGAGTCGGAGATAAATTTCTATTCTGTTCTACTAATCACTCTATATTCACAACATAACTCAGTAAAGATTGTTTTGTAGTAAAAAAAAAAAAGGAGAGAGAAAAAGAAATATATATATATATATATATATATATATATATATATATATATATATATATATATATATACATATATATACATATATATACAACATATATATATATATATATATATATATATATATATATATATATATATATATATATATATATATATATATATATATATATATATATATATATATATATATATATATATATATATATATATATATATATATATATATATATATATATATATATATATATATATATATATATATATATATATATATATATATATTATATATATATATATATATATATATATATATATATATATATATATATATATATATATACTATATATATATATATATATATATATATATATATATATATATATATATATATATACATATATATATATATATATATATATATATATATATATATATATATATATATATATATATATATATATATATATATATATGTAGAGAGAGAGAGAGGAGAGAGAGAGAGAGAGAGAGAGAGAGAGAGAGAGAGAGAGAGAGAGAGAGAGAGAGAGAGAGAGAGAGAGAGAAGAGATCTGGCTCAGGCTATTTTAATACTTCGAATAGAGGTAATACACGAAGAAATGACTATAATCTGTACCTCTATATGTAGTGAGGTTACCATGAACGTAATATAGGTAGAGAGGCAATAATGCATCATTTAAAAAAATCATCAGAGATTAAGAATTTTCTGGTAACAACGGAAGTTGTAAACAAGAAATGTGAGATGGGATGCTCCAAGAACTGTCTATCTGCCGAACACAAGATGGCTTCATGATGCCATGCTGATGTATTTCGCTTTGATTCTAAAAGTCTTACCATTCGCAGTTGAGGGCATCAGAGGGGGCTTATTAAGTTCCCAGGGTTACCTTACGCTTTGTTGATTTGTGTATTTCATCTGTTTATTATTACTTTCTTAATTATCAATTGATAATTCTGTAGTCCATCAACTGGGACAATTTGCTAATGCAAGTTTCTCTGTGAATATGGCAAATACCAACAACACCAATAAAATCCCTTTTAATAGTTCTGACGAGTTATAAGCAAGACCACATATAATCATTATTATGGACATGGATTTTGATTATTCTCCTGATATTACTTTTTCTTTGCCTTCAGCTTTCCCACTTTCATGTGGGGTTGCTAAACTTGACTAGCTTCCTCCACTCATTCTACTGAACGCAATTCCTCTTCTTTCATTTTCCTCATATCTTGCTGTATAAATCGACTCTACTTCTTATTCAATTTTCCCTTTTTCTTGCGCCATTGCACCTCCGTAGTTCTTGCTCTGTTTATTACATCTTCATATTCATTTCTAGTAACATGACTGCACCACTTCATTCTTTTCTCTCTTACTTTTTATTTTTATATAATATTTCTAATCTAGTTGTCCTTCTTATTCTTTCGTTCATGATTTAATCCAGGTTGTTTGCTCCACACGTCCATTGTAACAGTCAATTCTACAAAATATTCTTATCTTTAATGCTCTTTGTCCAATGGTCAGGCCTTTTCTGCATGCTTCATTATTGACCTTACTAAGATTCTACAAACATTTTCACTAATTCTAGCAATGCTCCTTCAATCACAAAATGCTCCTTCAATCACATACCACTAAAAATACCCTTTTCAGTATTCCCATCCTTGCAAAACTCTGTAATTTGCTTTTGTAGCTGACACCCCATCTTCATTTACCATTGATTTCAGGTAATTACACTACTCCATTCTCTTGAATGTCTCTCCCTGTAAATATACTCTCGCTTTCTGCATTTGCTTCTTGAACTTTAGATTATCTACTTTCTCTTTGTTGATCCTCCACCCTTCTAGTCTTCTATCAACCGGATCTTTACTGGTGATGCAGAACACAATGTCATCAGCAACCAATCTGCACCACGGAGAATACTAGCTAATTTTTCTATTTAGAGCTTTTGTGCTTAGACCAAAGATAGATGAGTTCATTGTGGATAACAGGTTTATATTCTGTTCCTCCTATTCTACTCCTCTCTTGAGGATGGGTTTTTTCATATATACTATGGGACAGTGGTAGCGTCTGGAGTTGGTAGTATACTGGCCCCAGTTCAATCCTGACCAAGGGTTGGATTAGATTTCACTACTTCATTAAATTGGGAGATAAATTTCGCGGTTCGGTGATTTCCTTTAGGTCAAGCAGATTTTTCAGCCATTGCCAAGAGATCATTGGTTTTATGTGATTGGAGAAGAGCCTAGGGCCCCGTGGATAGAGTCGGGTGCTGATCTATCACTGTCCCTTGCATCTGCCTCTCATTAGAGACCTTTAATCTCTAATCCTAGACGATCCTAATGTACTTTTCCGATACTTCCTTCCCTCTCACGCATCTCCACACTTCCTGATGGGACACTCTATTATAAGCTTTCTCCAGATCATTAAGCACTATGTGGATTCCTGCTTATTTTTCTTTATATGTATTCATTACATGTTTCAATGACATGAATCAGAACTGTTCTTTGTTTTATTGTTCTTCCACTTCTCTGGCAATCTTTCTTATTTATATAATAGGACCATTCATTCCCATAATGGGCCAATATCTTCTTCCCCTAAGCCCTCTGAGATTTCATTTGCTCTGTAGCTCTTCCATTTTTTTATTTTTTTCATTGCCACTTTAATTTATTCTCCTCTTGCCCCCTCTGTTCATTGTTCATGCTGTATTTATTGGCAGAATAAAACTCTTGGTTCTTCTTCTTTCAGCAGCTTCTGAAATTTGTTTCTCCCCTTTTCCTTGATCTATACTCACAGAGCATGATTTCTCTCCCTCCTTCTTTCTCTTTACGTGTCTCCTATGTATAAAGTTCCATCTCTCCTTGTCTAATCTCCTTGAGTAGGTGTTAAAAAATTGAATGATCTAAAGCCATATTCATAATTCAAAATTATCTTCCCTTCTTCATCTCATTCTCCTGATCCTTTGTAATCATGTCTCTGCTCCTCCCCACTTGTCACTTTGAATCTTCTCCTACAAGCATCCTCTCACTCATTCTCCCCCAATCATCTCTCTCTCTCTCTCTCTCTCTCTCTCTCTCTCTCTCTCTCTCTCTCTCTCTCTCTCTCCTCTCTCTCTCTCTCTCTCTCTCTCTCTCTCTCTCTCTCTCTCTCTCTCTCTCTCTCTCTCTCTCTCTCTCTCTCTCTCTCGCATTTCTACTTTTTTTTAATCGCCTTACACCCCACTTGTATGGCATTTGCAGCTATTATTCTGTCATTTACTCTACTTACATTAACAAAATATTTCTTTCATATCTCTTGCCATCACTTTTCCTATTTCTTTTCTAGCACGTTTATGGTAACATGCCCAAAAAGACAGATATGTTATATTCTTCCCTTTCCCTCTTGTCTGTAAAGCAATCATAAATACTCAGTCTACCTTCCTCACCTCCTCCAATCATGCACCCTGCTTTAAAGGTGTCCAATGTGCAACTCTGGACTTGCCTCTTCAACCACGTTCACTCTTGACGTGGTATTCCTTTTGAATTTCTCGCGAAGACCAAGCAAAACATCTGTGCATCACTTATAGAGTATGTCCTAGCATTCTCTGAAGTTCTGCTTTCTAACCTAGCCACATTTTTGGCTTTTGCAAAGATTTTTTCTTATTTAAAGAGCTGGAGAACAATCCTTCATAAAGTCCTAATTTAAGCACATAATATTGCATTGCATTTCTTTCGATCTTAACTTCATTCCATTCTTAAATCATTGTTTAAAGCTTTAATAATTTATAATATTATGCATTTCATCTATTGGTCTGCATACCGGATGGACTGTTCTCATATTTACCCCTGTATCTTTCGCATTAACAGGGCTTTAACAAATTGTTTATAAGCCTTTTCCCGAGATCAAATAAAATATGTAAATTATTTATTTCAGAGTTTTGCACTTATTCCAAATCTAAGACCTACCTAAATTTTATTCGTTGTTCATCAAAGGTTTATGTGTATCATTTTTAGCTGCTTCAGATGCTATTCTACACATTTCTAACCCTGCATTGATGCCATAGATACACCATAATTTGAAACTGTAGAAATATCGGTTAACCACTAAAGTTAGATAACATTTTATATTATCGTCCCATTTATCATACAAACCTTTTGTTGATCAGTAAGCACAGCTCCTGGGAAGAATTTGCTAATGAGACTCTTAAGCTCCGTTAACTTTAATTCGTACATCTCACTGGTACTTGAATCGTCGCTTTGAAGGTGCTCCAGCTCCCTGAGTTTGAACTGGAGATTATATCCTCTGCCGAACTTTGCCTTCAAATGAGCTGATGTTCCCACGCAGCGAAGGGTTCCCTTAGACATGATGATTATGCGAGAGCAAAGAGCTTCACATTCATCCATAGAATGGCTACTTAGCATGACACTCTGACCATTCTTGATAGCCTGTGCTATGGCTGCCCAAACGAGTCTTCTGGAACTCGGATCAACTCCTGAGGTTGGCTCATCCAAAAACACTAAAGAGGGAGAGCCTATTAAGGCCATGGCCATCGATAACTTTCTTTTATTTCCTCCTGAGTATGCTGATGTAGGAAGATGAGCATATTCTGTCAAATTAAGGTCCTTGATCAAATTCCTTGATTCCAATTTTAGTATTGTATCTGAAATGCCTCGCAGCCGACCTAGCAATAGAAGCATCTCTTTTCCAGTAAACTCTCCTATGAGAGCATCAGCTTGAGGACAGAATCCAATGCTCTGTACGAACTGTGAAAAACATGGGGTTATATAAATATCATACTTGCAGAGTTAAAAGTTTAAGTTCTTTTACTCATAAAATAAATTGGTGGTTTTGATAAGTATGCATGCTTCATAATACTGCCCTTATGCGGGATTTAGTAGAGATTACTAAAATAACGAAGAAAGAATTCTGTAGCATACAGAGATCTTACTTTGGTATTGCTTTGTGTCAGTGACACCCCTTTGAGTAATGCATCTCCATCCGAAGGATGCTCATCTCCAGTTAGCATTTTGAAAATCGTCGTCTTTCCTGCTCCATTGACACCCAGTAACCCAAGACATTCACCATATTTTACTCGAAAACTAACGCTATTGACTGCTCTAGAGACAGTCCCAGAATAGACTTTGGTTAGTCCATGGACTAACAGTGCTGTTTCAACTACCTCACGGGTTAAATTACCTGCGAAATAAATGATCATTATCAAATACTACTCCTAGACCCAGACTTGTTTCCAAAATAATAATAATAATGATAATAGTAATAACAATTATGATAATTATATATATATATATATATATATATATATATATATATATATATATATATATATATATATATATATATATATATATATATATATATATATATATTTTTTTTTTTTTTTTTTTTTTTTTTTTTTATGAGTGTGACGCCGGAAACAGGCAGAAACTGCCCTCATCAATAAAGGCCTGGGCACAAAATAATTCCAAGACGAAAGAAAATAAAAATGTTAAGGACAAGGCAGAGATGAGGTAATGTCACACAAAGGAAAACGACAGAGGACCCAGATATATGGAGGACTAGGCTCCGAGATGAGGATAGATCTGCTTTTTGAAGGATGAAAGGTCATAAGAATTAGGAAAGACAGAAAGAGGAAGAGAGTTCCAGAGTCTACAGGTAGATGGGAAGAAGCAGTCGCTGCACCGACCAATCCGCAAGCTGCAAATCTCCACACAGTACCTGTGAGATGAGGTCGTTTGGCGAGTGTTACGTGGCCTCGGCAGTGGAGGAGGGATGCAACTCGCCAACTCATCAGAGCATTGATGGAAGTAGTAGCGATAGAAAAGCGAAAGAGAAGATACCTTACGGCGAAGAGAGAGAGAATCCAGGTTAGAAGTAAGAGAAGGATCATTAATGAGTCTGACTGCCTCAGATTCAACACTATCAAAAAGATAAGTAAAGGAAGAAGCACACCAGATGTGTGAAGGG